>UZAE01000095.1:0-39231 GCA_900617975.1 Rodentolepis nana | reverse complement strand
CCTTTATGAATAGTAGGTGACTTGATGACAACCTGCAAGTGGTGATATGTTCGTCTAAAGACAAAACCTGCACTTAGGCACCTCAAGTTGCAATTGGTTGGTGTAATAGCACAGAAAGAGCAGAAGGGAAGCTATGGCTTAGGATTGTCTGGAGACATGTTTGACACAAGTCGATCGAGCTAAGTGCTAATAGTGAAGTAATTGGGTTAGAGAAATCGGTATTCCCTAAAAAATGCCCCCTCTATTTGGAATCCTCTATTTTGTTGACTTCTGAATTCCCACCCCCACCCACTCACCCTCCTCATTAATTCCAACTAGCTTATTTAAATAATGGATTTGAAGCGTGATCAAACTAAACCACCTATTATTGAGATCGTGTTTTGCTCTGGTATGCAGGTTTGGGTGGTATGTGAGCAATTACTTAGGCCACACTCAATGTCCACCACTTCCTTAAAAGGGAAAGGTAATATCTCAAAAGGCATTGAATACCTAAAAATTATTAAGAAGTATTTTTCCACCCCTCTCCCCACCCCCTCCAATTGATCAGGTTTCGTCATTGGTATTAGCCGATAGGTATCCTTTGACTTTAAGCACGTGGGAATTGATCACAACGCCCAAATTGAAATGGCTCTTGATAATCAATCACATATTGTTTCTAAGCCATAATTACGCGGTCATTAATGAAATCAGTTTGAACGAAAGATGTCCTCATATATAAACGATTCAAAATGATAATGACTAGAAGGATCACCACTTCACCCCTCCCCCCCTCCCCCCAACCACTTTCTCAACATTTCAAGAATATGAGCTAAGATTCGATCCTTTTATGCCAATACACATACATACCTCCTCATTCTATCTGCTATTTAGATAATAACAGGCAAAATCTCATCAGGTAGGAGAAATAGAGCACAAAACGCGTAAATATCAATAACCATCCACAATATTTTATGCATATAAAATGAAGTTGTTTTCCAATGGAAAGGCAGGGAAGCGTGGAGCGAGAAGGTGTGTTATCAGAATAAGGAAAAGTGAGAAAGTATCTGTACATTGATAGACCAAACGGGCGGAAGTTGGACGGGTGGCTCAAGCCTCGAATGAAGCTTCATTGAGAAAGCGGATCAGGTAGAGAGAGAGAGAGAGAAATCATCAACAAAATAGGCTTCTCCGCACCGGGAGAGGGGGGTGGGGGGAGGAATCCAAGAGATTTTGATTGACTAAGACATAATCGTTGAGGGCTAGGGTAAGATAGGAAGACACTTGTTGATGTCACACCTGATCCTGATCCGAAAGAGCGACACTGACCTGGAATCTCAAACTTTAATCCGCTCGTTCCACGCGAGCTATCACCTTGCCCTCCCAAAGTGGCAATATCGCGTTATCGTCTCCAACCTCTTCATGTACACACCCAGTTCCGAAATCGTCACTTGCCGTTTTGAAGAAGTATCTGCAATTGGAACAAAGAAAAGAGTTATTAGACTAGACTAATATGCCTTCCATCCCATCAGTTTGTCTTAAGAGCTATTAACCCATCACCCTGTCTCTTGGATGCCTTTGAATATTCAAAATAAATGAAGTTTCAGAAGAATGTGCTCTAAAGTTCTTGCACTGTTGTTCCCAATTTCTAAAACCTTAACCCATCGGCAGAAACATAGAAAAATCTCTTTTATAACTCGACGTAGGGAAAATTTTGATACACAGGCGGCTTTGATCAATCATTAAGCAAAAGAAGAATAGAAGTACTCAAGAGTGAGTAGTTCAAAGCTGACCAATAAGAGGACTTAGCACAATTCGTTCAAATGCAATAAGTTATAAACCAGAGAACAAAGAAACCGGGATTAATTCAAATCACAGAGCGAGCGATATTTAAAGTATCATAATGCAAATAGGTCATTTGGCAGATCGATGATGACGTATAGCGTGCCAGTCTGGTGGCGCCTTTAGAGCGAACACAACTTGCCCAGCGAGGGCGATGATTATGATGTTAATGCTGGTGATCCGCAGATTCTGCGGCACAATCTCACTTTTGATGTCCGAGCGAGAAAGCGAATCTAGCAGCACAACAGCGCCTATTAATCATCCGCCTTGCTGAGAAAAAAACCGGACGCCTGGACGGACGCTTATATAGTTCCTCCTTCCCGCCTGTCGCGTACTAAACCCCTTCTTTACTGCTGCTGCTGCTTCTACGATTGCTAAGGCTCTAAATGGGGGTGGGGGGGGGGGGGGGGGGGGGGGGGGGAAGGGAGTTTAGGCTAGCCGTTAGATGAAAGGAGAGTGCGCGGTGCGACTACTTTGATTGCTCTGAACGCGCGTGCAGCAAGCCAGCCAGTGCCCCCTCCCTTTCCTACCTTCAAAGCACACGTGTCCGACATCGATTTCGCGCGTTCGTTCGGCGCACTAAGATGAAGGAGAGCAAGAAAGGGCTTGACCGGCTACCGCCGGCTGACTGACTGCCTGTCTGTCTACTCCCCCCAATGCGCATATTGTTTGATGAAGCCGATTCTCAACTATGAATTTCGGTCGTATATCCCCCAGAGCAAGATCTCTACCTCAACGACAGGATAAAATGAGGCCTTTTTCAGCCAAATCTCCATTGAATAAGTCTGTCTAACGCGACTGACTTTCACTGTGAAATTCTGTATTATAGCCCTACTACTCCAAGCCTCCAATCGATGGGGAAGAAGCATACTTCAGCCGCCCAGTTTAGGTAAAACGAAGCTATCATTTGAAAAGAAAGGAGGTGGAATAAAACCGGAAATGTATATACATATATGCAAGCTCCGTTTATCGGCTACCGATAAATGGAGCCACGGCCCAGTAAGAGAGAGAGGGAGAGAGAGCGAACGACAATGGGGGAGGGAGGGAGGGAGGAAGAGATAATATAGAGACCGAGCGATTTTTTGAAGTAGAGGTAGGAAGAGGTAGAAGAAGAAGAAGAAACGAAAAGACATTTCATACTCGCCGCGTATGCTAGGGGAGGAATTCTGTCCTCCACTGCCCCTAAACAGCATGATTGATTGAACATTGGAAGAGAGGAAGCATAATTAGAATCCACGCTACGTAAGGAGAGGAAGAAGGTGGCTAATGTTATGTATAGTCACGCAATTCCTTTCGCTTTTGCGATGGTGTGTGCTACAGCAGTAGTCCTAATTCTAGGCCATTGTCCTGCTACCCCAATTTATTTGCGCGTGTTCATCGATTCATAGAATAGATATCATGACCTCAACCCCTATATAGTAGCATGCAAGCGCGATGTCCAGACTGTATAGGCGACAAAGGTGAACTAGTAAACGGACACACATCTCACTCGATATCCATCCTCTCTCTCTCTCTCTCACTAGCATCCCGCGGTGTCCAACAAAAAGTAATCCTTTTTTAAAATTCCAAGAGAGGGAGAGAGAAAGAGCATTTACTCACCGGTAGACACCCTTTTTGGCAACCAGTTGTTTGAATTGTCCCAGAGTGATAAAGGGAGGAGAGTCAGGAGAAACGAGAGGACCAGTCCAGACAGTTCGATAGGGAACTGGGTCATCACAGAGGTAGTAGCCAACCACGAGGCTGAAGGTAGGTCCTGTTGGCGGAGAGAGGAGGGATGATGGTGGATAAACGCCATTTCCTCCAGGATTGACTTTGAGAAGAGCACTCTCTGTACAACGAGTTGTAACAGTACTGCCAATCGTTCCACTACAGGCAGTAGTAGCAAACTTTTGTCGTTCAGGTCTATAAAAAAAGAAGTTGGAATGAGCGAGTGAGAAATACTCAAGCCAGTGACAGCAACACCGCTGGCTATGCCGCTACTCAACGCGAAGCGGTTATGTCAATTCTCGCGCTTGTCATAAACGCAAATGACAGTCGTCCGCCCTTTGACTGCCAATGAGTCAGTCAATTCCGCACATATACAAAGTTGAATTTAACGAAAACCTGCTTCTACTACCCAAAGCTGATGGCTGTAACTAGTTAACAAACTAGGGGGAGAGAGAGAGAGATAATGCGCGGGTACCATTTTCAAATCGTATTATCGAGAGCATCTTTCTTTTACCATCAGCGAATTGCAATTGATTATAGTAAATCTGATTTCGAAGGGAGGGAGGGAGGGGGGAGAACTAAATTGAACTGAACCTAATCAGGTGGGAATCGAACCCGTATTCTCTAACTTCACTGACTAGTGTATTAACTGAAAGAAACTAACCTATTAGGCGGCGGAGGATGGTAACCAGGACTGAGAAGATCGAGACTTGTTGTTATCGAAGCTGTGAGTCCAGGTTCATTGCCTTCACTCAAAAGGCGATGGCTAAGCTCTGAAGAAGAGCAAACACGAAGTGTGTTATAGCCACGGGATACATGCGAGAGGTATTTCGAATTTGATTTTGAGGAACAACTCTTACCACCATTCTCCCCACAATTTGCAAGAGGGGTCATACGCCCACCGAATGATGTTGGAGTTGCACCATCGATTTGTTGCGGTTGCCTGAAAGATGAAAGAAATTATAATGTCCTACAAGGCACTGAGATTATGAGAATCAATAAATTGTGCTGTTAAAAGAAGGAGGGGGGGGGAGGACTATAAGATTCCGCATATATACACATAAATGCGCACAACTGCGGTGTGGCAGTTACACTTTGATGTTTGTGTGTGTGAGAGAGAGAGAGAGAGAGAGAAAGAGCAGGGGGGGGTAAGCTAAGTGGTGCGCTTTGCCTTTGATGTAAAGCCGCCCCCAACACACAGAGGCGGCCAGGTAAATACACATGTTTACACCTGCGTAAGGTGATAACTTACACAATCTTATGCGTTTCTTCATGCCTTGACCTTCTTGGAGGTGGTAGATGATCATAAGTCGATGAGAGGCCTGAATCGAAGACACTAGGTGAGTCAGAGGTCAAGCTTCGGCTACGCATTGCCCGACCACTCCCTTCCAGATTGTAGTGATGGGTGCTGGTATGGTGATATTGTTGTTGCATTCGAGTATATTGTACTCCCCATCTGTAATTTCCACTGCTACTACTACCACCACTCGTTATCACTTCTTTCCTATGATCAGCTGGAGTTGAGCTCATAGAAGGTGTACGTCGACAGAATGAGCAGGACGGTTGCTGAGGAGGGGCGTAATTCCACCTCTGGTAGCTTTGATGATGGTGGTGGTGATGATGAAAAGCGCCAGCCCGACTTACGCAGGACTCAGAATCAGAGCTATTAAGACCTCCAGCACCGCAGGTTCCGACTCCGCTATCGAAGGAAGATATTGAATAGACATCCGAGCGACGACCACTTCCTCCCTTTCGACAAACATTAAGAGGCTGTCCACGGCGTTCATCCGTCCAGATTCGAGAGCAGTGGTCTTCCAGAATGACTTGTGCGTCATCTGGAACTGGAACTCCTGATGCAACAGATGGAGGCACAAGAGCAGACAACTTCTTGCGAAGCAAATCACCACTAGCTGCTGAAGTCGCCCGACGGGAACTTGAAGATAGACGAGTAGAACGGATGGGTAGAGGAGGAGTAGGAGGTTTTGCAACTTCGGCATGGATGGAAGCCAATTCTGAGTCTTCCCCACCTGCTTCTTCCGCATCAATCTAAAGAAATAAGGAGGAATGAACCACAATTATGACCTCAGTAAAAGTATTGAAGAATAAGAGTAGAGGGTCAATTAGCACTTACGGGTTGCATCCTGGATAAAAGGCGCTCCATTTTCCCTCGAGACTCCTTCACCTTCTCTAGTCTGTGACTCAAAGTCTGAGCAAAAGCGCTGGGATCGATTTCAGCCAGATTTGTACCGGGTTTTCGAGAAGTATTAGTGGTGGCAGTTGTGACATCATTAGCCGGGACCGCATTGGACCCCATTTGAGGAGGTGGCTTAGTAGGATTGGGATGGTCATTTTCTGGATTTATAGACATTGAAATGGCATTGGGATTGGGATTGTTACTTGGAGCAGCAACAGCACGCTCTGCGGGATTAATGTAGGTAATGAGTTCAGAAGCTGTAACCAGTTCCCGTGGACCAGAAATACCAGTCTCGGCCGTTGTCCGGCGACTTTTATCTGAGGATATTGTTCCGCAGTTCGATGCTTTTGCAGCATGCCTAGTAAAATAAATAATACAATTTGATAGACTGTTCTAGATTTGCAAGAATATAAGGCTGGAAGTAATTACCAACCTGCGCACCATAACATAATTCTTCTCTCTCTTGATGATTACACACGTGAAGGGAAAAATCAGTTGCACTCACTACTTTATATCGGCTGTGCTTCAATATGGTGTTGATTCCCGCCCAACTACCTAAGTCTATCAAGGACATTAATAGAAATCAGCACTCCCACTCTAGCACTCCTCGTGCTTCGACCAAATGTAGTCACAACGGCTGGTCGTCCACATCACTGGAAATGCATCAATGAACACAGGCCTTGCGAACATAGACTTATAAGCAGAATGACCAAGGCACTTTGATTTAACTTTCTTTCTCTAACCTTTTTTTTCAGAGCAAGCTCAGAAGCGAAATACTCCGACTAAGTAGCAATATGGTATTGACTTTTGTAATTTAAAAGCGGAATTGACGTGGTAGTTTGCTAATTCAGTAATACACTGATAATCCCGAAGATCATTTTAGAGGACGCATTCCAACAAACGTCTTGGGTAGAGGAGTAGTATTAAGAAGCCACGCCGGTTTGAAGCACGGTTTTTCCTCTCTCTCTCTCTCCTTTACTAGCCAGATTTAACCAACGCAATTGGCCATTTCGTTCATTGGGTGCGTATTAATGAATATCGAAACCGTCCCGTAACTGCTGAAACACAACAACAATTGCAAACCGAAAAAAGGCTTTCCGTCTCTCAGTTTTTCTGGGGTTTCTCTGGGTACTAAGGGCATGATAACAATGGTTTACTTTTTCAGGAGTCCATCCGTTTAAAAGCCTTTCTATATTTAGCTAGGTCTTAAATCCATAAATAGGATTCATTTAAGGAGATAAAAGGGCCTTGTGATAGCCTGACCGAAGATGCATACATACAACAGGCACGTGTATGTGTGTGTGCGCATGCTAGACGATGAAGTCAAAAATCGATACACAGGCACAGATGGGCTGACTGGCGCAAGTGCACAGAGGCAGCAGGCACGCACAGCACCACACTGTACACGCACACCAACATAGCTTGGTTGTGTGCAAGGGTGCAAACGTGCTTGCTCGTTCTTTGAACACAAGGCAGCGGCGTCGGCGGCAAGCGGCTTGGCGATGTGTGTGCTGTCAAAAGGCCGATAACCCCTATCCCCTCCCCTCCCCCCCCCTTCCTCTCATCCTTGTGTTCTGTGGGGTGTATGTTGATGATACCGCACCGCTGCTGTCGCTGTCGCAACTCCGTCATTTCTGCATCAACTATCAGGTTCACCATCTAACCATACGCACTGCGTGCTTGAATAAGTATCGCCCCTCTAATTCAGTCATTTACAGAGCGATGGCTACACCCTCCATTTCTATCCCTCAAATAAATTATAAAGCATTGATGGAAAAGTGATTTACATCTTGGACTATGTCAAGATAAACGACGATGTATCTCTACAGACCGATCCACCATGACCACAACTAAATAAATTGACAAGATGGTTAAACTCTAACGATATACACTTTAAATGTATTGTAATTCAGAAAATATATTGAAAAAAATTGCGATGGGTTAATATTAGCAAATAAAGTGATGTATAATTCTGTTGCAGAAAAGCTATATATCCATGACCAACCTGTAGCACCATACAGGAACGTTAAACATGTTTAAAGTAGCGAAAGTTGCAACCAATAGTACAATCTTGATGGTAAAATTGATTCTAGCTATGATATATACCCTCAACTTAGAGCCAAACAATGATTGACGGCTTGATAACTCCCAGAACTTGTTAAACCCCTTGACTTAAAAACCCTGCTAGAATACTGCATACTAATTTTCCTCGAAGAAACGGCAGGGATTTCTCTAAAAAGAAACTGTTAAATCTAACTTTTGCTTTCCGTGTGTTTAATTGGCTTAGAAGTCATTTTAGAACACATTTAACTTACGTTGCAGAAGGAAGGCAAGGAACATCGCATTGATCCATAACACAAGTCGAGGAGTTTTGATCAGTTGGATCAATCGTAGAATGGGATACGCCTTCCCCACTTCCTGATTGATTTCTGATTGAGGCGATGAAAATAAAAAAGATATTAGGGTCAGACTCTACTGGCAATATAGAAAATTCAGAGATATATAAATATAAAGAATGAAAAATTATGTAACAGCTAAAATGATAAAGGAGACTTATTTGAAAAAAAGAGATTATTAAAAGTTTGTCTGTACCGGCACTTTTGAGGATTAGAGCCCAAATAATTTCCACGTCTTAAATTTTCTGATTGGTCGGTAAATCCATGGCGAGAAGATTTTCCAGGAAGAACGGAATTGCACTCCAACACCGAAAGGGATTGATGAATCATACGGTAGGAATCGGATTGAAGAAATTCAAGAAAATAGCTGCGAGCAAGAATATTTTGAATATCCGCCTGAGCAGCATCGAAAAGTGAGCGTAAAATGGGGAAACGTTTCTCGCCATTAATCGAATTGTGGTAGGATTGTGAAAATGCAGTTAATGTGGAACGAATTTCCCGCTTCGTAGAATCATTTACAGGAACCGATAAAGCGGCATCAGTTTTGATATAAGTCCGATAGATGGCCTTTGCTACTTGAAGAAGTTTGAGTTGATCATCACCATCCACTATGGAGCGAAATCCTTTGCAGGCAAACCAGAAGTCTAATAGATGACCAGAGGAAAAAGTAGACGAAAGAAATTTGTGAAATTGTTGAACACCCTCAGAATCATTCAGTAGAGTATCTAATTGGTGACTTAATGGGTGATGAATGTCCATGTTCTGTGATTTAAATGCTTTAGAGAAGAAAATGTGACTATAGATGCACCATTATGACAGAAAAATTGCCGTCTAAAAAACTAGACACGAAAACAGCCGACCATCAGCAACAGGTGACCCTTGAATATGCGCGGAGTTGGATTCCAATTTATTTTATGTAATTTTTTCATATAAACAAATATTTAAAATAGCATACATTTAAATCAAAACCGATTTCAAGTTATTAAAAATGAATTAACTAACTTTAATATTTATAAATTTGTGTTGTGTTATCATTTGCTTTTTTGATAGCATAGTTGATAAAATTAGTCTGCATATATTTCTTCTTTTTAATGATTACACGAGCTGCAAATGTTAAAAGGTTCCACAAATAAGTGAAGCTTATTCTAATCGACCTTCATAAAGAAAATGATTAAAGTTATGTTGTCTTTTATAAGATCGTGTCACAAGTTTTTAAATAAACCTCTCTTTGAAACTAATATACATAATCACTTAAATAAACTTTACGCAAGGAGATAAATTTAAGCTTTATTATCCTCCCTGGGAGAATGCTTTTACAATCGACTGCATATGATATAATAAATGACAGGACTCATGAGAATTACTGTCACAGTCATTCGGGTTAAACTCTTATACATTCTTATTTATTTAAGGGTTCCCTATTATTGACAAAGATTCTTACTTGGTTACCTTGAACATCATATTTTGTTTTTTATTTCATAGGCCTGATTCGCTGATACTTGCCCAATGGCCAGCGCGAAACAGTTTTGCAATTCAAATTTTAATTTTAAAGTTATTTCTTACTTCTCTCGTTGAGATCTGTTTAAGATAGGCAATGGTGAACTTATCTACCGAATTTTAGATGAATGATTCTCACATAAGAATCGCAAATAGTTATTCTGCTGAGGGCTTAATTAGCGTGCCTTATCTGTATTCCTTCTTATTTCAGGGATTATTTTACTACAAATATTTAAAAGGTAGTATAGCAAGTAATCAAATGAAAAATAACCGCTCTTAAGTTATATTTGACAATTCAAATATTGTTTATTGATCAGTTAATTACTCATTTTAAATTTTGTTTAATTATTTTAGCATTGAGATTCCTGCCAATGTATCTTCATTGATTAAAGTGCATCTATTTTAGAATCAAAATCCATTAGCTAAATAACTTTCAATTCTTTAAATATGTCTGTCGTTTGCTAGTTCAAAGCCCGTGTTTAAAGGTGGCTGACCTATAAAACTAAACATAAGAGACTTTCAGGCATGAATTGGTGTGAACAGTTCACTATGCCATCATTCAAAAGCCATTGATAATTTTGTAGGATAGGTGTCATCCAGCAATCTAATGTCATGTTATATCAATAAATTCGTTTTGTAAAACTGTGGTCTGAGTATATTTGGGTATTTCCATAGTCCAATCTATCTCACACTTGTACTTGCTTACTTATAATTAATAAATTATACAAAGATCCCTACAATACTTATCTCATACACCGTGTTAGTTGATACCACAAGTTTGTCATGGTGGACTGTTTAGATATTACTGCTGATACCGCAAAATAAGTATAAACTTGGCCATTCTCGTGCTTATTAAAGTCCACACGGACTTTAGGGAACAGGTGATGGAAGGTTGTTTAATGCACACTTTATTCTATGATTAAATCAGATCACATGTTCCAGGGGAAAGGAGCTATTATTATTCGATATAAAAGAGTTCAAACTTTAGGGTGGTAGAAGAATAAAAGTCATGAAGAATGCACATAAGCTAGTACATATCAGTAGTTGGCTGTTTGGCGTAATTGTGGAGTATGTGAACAAACTCAGCACAGATTGTAAATATATTGCAAGCTTAGGGCTGTTTAGATCCCCATAGTAGTTAAACGAGAGTGGACGATAATCTGACTGTGGCGAAGGTCTCTATAGGAGTTAAATAGATATGCACCTTGACAAAACTATGGAAGCCTGATTAATGCGCATTAAGGAATTTCAAGGATTGTTGTTGACACACTGTCTGCGGACGAAAACAATTTCTTAGGAAAGTACTTAAACACCGAATGCTAAGTCAGGTTGAGTGTAAGCGTGCCGAAAAACAGCTTTGTTTACAGTACCATTTATAAACCACCGGGTAACCAGAATACAACAGGTCCCTTGTCAATAAAGAAGGGTATATTAATATCGTGTTTTTAAAGGTAATAAATACAGAATATCATGGGTATACTGAACAGTCAGTAGTTCAAAACATCCGTTGATAGTATTAAACAGGAACTTCGATTCAAACCACATATTCTGGGAAACTTTTGTTAACTCAGTTGGTGTGATTGCTGCAATTGAATTGCGAGTACTCATTTTAAACTTTTCGGTTTCATCACCATTTACTTTGAACACTTCAACGTGTTCTGGCATGAAGGTCGACTAATGCTAATTTGAGAGGAGAGGTGCCTGGTTAATCTCCACGGGCTTCAGAGCAGAGTATCGTGAACAGGTTGACCATTTTCCGGCAAGCAAACCACATGTATACGTGTGTCCTTGGCAATTGAACCTGCAGGTCTAAATTTAGAAATCGCTTTTTGATAAAATTTTAGCTGCAACAAAAGTGGATAATTTGTGGTGAACCTTTAGTTTCAACAATAACAACACACTGATCGATTGAAACCGGCATTCTGTAGGACTGCGATCACACCTGCTATTAACAAATGGTGACGAAATACTGACCACACGTTTAGCACAAAATGGCCACGGGACATCTCGAAACCCAGCGCTAACTTTCAATTTCACTTTCAGGCCAGCATACACCTGTTTACTGCTCTGCCACTCAAGGTACTCAAAAAATATTACCCACTAAACCAATATATCTTTAAACAGCTAATGATAGAAAGCGCATAAATGGAATGAGAAGAACAATCTATATATCTATCAACAAAGGACGTAAATCATAAATTAATCAATAGTTAGTAATCAAGATGGAACCATGAAATGATTAATCTGCCTTGGCACGAGCTAGAAATTTGTTTTGTCGGTACATTTCAAATCGGCCGATTATGAAGTCCCGAAGAAATCCGGGAAGAATTCCAAGTCCAAATACCATCAATTCATGGGGCATAAAACCACAGCATTCGGATGAAACACCGATCATATTTAACGCAGAGTTGGCAAAAACTTCAGGAGTTGGTTTGAAGTAATTCAACTTCTTTTCGCCTCTACTTGGAGTCCAAACAAAACCAGGAGTGAGAGTGAGAAATCGAATCTGAGTCTTAAGAAGGCCACGCGACTCTGCACCAACAGATTTTGAGAAGTTTTGAACAAACGATTTACAACCTGCATAGAGAGATTTGTAAGGACGTGGGTAGATGGCCGAAACAGATGACATATTAATTATACATGGAGGATGACTAGGATTAGCATTTTGCAACATCTTTGGCATAGTAATACGAGTCATACAAGCGTTGGAAGTGATATTACAAGCAATCATTTGTAGGATAAATTCGATGTTCAAATATTCGCAATTGACGGTAGGGGCAGCGCAAACTTGAATCATTCCGACATTATTTACAAGACAAGCAACCGAGGAAAGGGATTCGATTTCACATTTGAGGGCTTCATAAAAGTCATGCTAGGAAATATAATAATTATGAAGTTTTCAATCTACCTGTGTGAAATCAGCTACAAATACCTTAGTTTGAACGTTATAAACACGTTGGATATCCTGAGCGACACGATTAAGTTTTTCAGCATTGCGGCTAATGAGGAATATATTTAACCCATCACTAGCAAGTTCTTCGGCAAATGCTTTTCCAATGCCGTCAGTTGAACCCGTAACGATTGCCCACTCACCAGCCTCCCTCAGATCTTTTCGCTTAGAGAGAGACTTTATAACAGGATCCGTGTACATTAAAAACCTCCAAAGTAGACCAGTTAGCTTGTATATAACATATACTAAAACACAGGAAAATAAAAATCCAGACATCAGTGTTATTTAACAGTCGAAAGGTAAGAACTGCGCCCAATTTTATTCAAGGTCAATGAATGGAATTAAGAAAACGTTAAGCAATTAATACGATGTTTTAAAACGTACTCAAACTAAAATATCAGGACGCGCTTATTGTAAAATTTTAATTTTTAAATATCCAAAAAACATAAGCATTTTGGATTGATTAATTATTTCGTTATTAGACAATAACTTGAACTTATTAGTAAATTTTATGAAACAGACCTTCATCAAAAGATAAGGTTCATCTTAATATGCTGAATTTAGTAAAATTGCATTGACCCCTTAAAGAGAAATACTTGAAGAGGGAAGAAAAAGTAAATCACATTATTTAACAAAGTTATTTATTCAAAAGTAAGTCTAAACAATCTTCTTACACCAATAGTTCACACAAATTGATAAACCAAAAAAATAAACTTTGAGCAGTGCATAAAATTTATCTTGCATTTTCATTAATTTTTCATTCTGATTATGCATAATTGTTATATACCAGAATATTGTATTAGAATACCTTTTATCAGCATGTATAGTAACTACTCCATTGAATAATTTAAATTACCCTATATAGAGCCGAGAATTGAATAATGGACATTTTTATATATGCTTGTGCTTTGTGTTTTGTGGAACGATCACATGAAGCCAAAATTTGTTATCGAAATATTAAGTTCAAGCAAAGAACTATTTTATATACGGAATATCTCCAACAGAAATAAAGAAAATTCCGTTAACAAAGAAAAACTTTAATGGCCTATTTTTTACCAGGAAAATATATATTTTCATTAAGCATTTTAAGTTTCACTTTTACGTCCTTAAAACCCCGCTTAGTTTAGTAGTGTAGGGTGTGTCGTTTTGTTTTTTGATTTCTTCTTCCACCATACATCATGTCCCAATCAGTGAATGAACAACGAGAATTAAAAATGAGCGCACAGAGGAAGCTTGCTCAAGCCAAAACGCCCATTGAAAAATTGAGATATACTTGTCTATCTCGTGGAGCTAGTGGCATCAATGGTCTTGCTCGTCAATTTCGCATTATTGATGACGACGGCAATAAACAATTGTCAAAAGAGGAGTTTGCTAAAGGTTGCCACGACTTCAAGGTTGATCTCTCTAAGGAAGAGATTGATCAAGTTTTTGCAGAAATTGATCGAGATGGATCTAACTCACTCAACTTTGATGAGTTTCTCGAGGCTTTGAGAGTAGATTAAAATATTTATTTTTTATAAAATTCCATAGCCACCAATGCCTGAGTGTCGCAAAAAGTTGGTTGAAACGGTCTTCAAAAAAATGGACAAAACTGGCGATGGTGTTATTACTGTATGTTGGTTTTCTTCAAGTAGTTTTCTTTTGGCTTTGAGTAATTTATCACTTCTATTTTTCGACAGGTTGATGATCTAAGGGGTATATATAACACTAGAAACCATCCAAAGTATTTAAGTGGTGAACTTTCCGAAAAGGACATCATGCGTGAATATCTCAAAACCTTCGAAAGCAGAGGTGATGTTGATGGAATAGTAAGTTATATCTGTTTCTCCTAACTAATTTCTATCACGCATTTACCATTTGACATTTGATTTTATCCGGTATTTTTAATTAACTAACAATATTTATTAAGGTCGTCATTTTGTTTTCTTATTAATCATGGTCTTTTGTGCTTTTCCCACATTTACTAAGATTACATAAATTCCACTTATTCTCTACACTGCTTAAATATATTAATGATTTCAACTGTGTATTTTCATCCGACACTTTTGTTAATAATTTTGTGTCGAAGTCAGAAACACTAGAATCAAAAAATGTTACCGTCACGTAGTTAATCGTCTCACTTCTAATGAAGCATTCACAAAATAGGCAGTTCCAACTGCATTTGATTTACGTTAGCCAGTGTCAAGGCTTGTTGGTAGCTCATTCTATTAGTCGATTAAAATGCACGATATTTCGCTATTAATCAGTTAAAAGTGGCAGTCATGTGTGAATGGCTACTCGCGCACTGCTTTCCTTTTAAATACTGCTTAACTTTATTCCTTTTTTACTATTACGATTCACTGATTAATTTCTGACTTAATTTTTTTAATCAATTTCGATTTACTAGGTGCTGTCTTGGTTTTTCCTCTTTTATTTATGCAGTGATGCAAATTGCTAAGTTCGGAAAGACAATAGCAATAAGAATTCTTTTTTTACTGTCTTTTCTTAATACTTTTGGCCGAAGCCGTCTCTCACCAATTTTAATTTTACTCTAATTTATTCCTACATAGAATTATTTGGTGCTAGATGTCATTTATACTCGATTGAATGTCCAATGTCTGTCCACCATGAATGATGTATAGACTGGCGATACACTTTTAATCCAACCATCTCAGGCATTTAGAGACACTTTTAGACCAAATGCTTTCTTTGTGATTTAAGCGTTAACCAAATAATTACGGTTTTATAAAAAAAATCGTTCGATCTTCCTTTTTTATTGTTATAAACTACTTACTCTCCCAAAATACCACACAAAAGCCAGAATTCAATCATTTATGCTTTATGCGAGGCAGCAACGTTACAATTTCTCCATTTTTATAAATAATGTATAAAATTTATCTTCAATATTACAATCATTTCTACGAAAAAATTTCCCCTCCTCCAAGAAGGGGGACAATGCTAGTTACTTTTTTGAGTTCAGATAATCCAAATTAGCTATTGAACCCAGTTTACTTTGATCAACTTTTGACGTTTCTCTTTCTACTAACTGGTTGCATCACGTTTTAAATCAACTCAGTGTGTCTTTATTTCAACACTTTTATTTCTCTTTCTAATCAATATTAATATTTTTCATTAGGTAGAAAATAACTCCATTCCTTCTTAACTTACGTGCATTCGCATTCCTTTGGGTGTAATCACTGAAAGGTTTCAGAGAAAAGTGCACCTTTTAATAGTGGGGTCAAAATCTTTACTTAAAAACACGAAGGTCAAAGGAGTAGTAAAAGGAATCCTCTCCTGTTTGAGCAAGTTTTAGGAGTTAAAGGCTGAACGGTAACTGCAATGGTATTTAGAAAACAACTTTCCATGAATGTTAATCAGTTAGTTTATGAATTTGTGAAATCATTTCTTGTTCACTTCAAACAAGACGATGGATCATTGAAATTACTTGCCCAAATTACTGTGGGTACCTTTAAATGCCGCATTGGCCAACATCATCCACCTCTGTCAAGTCAGGGGTCACGAAATTACTCCTCCTTTGTGGTCTTTCATTAACTTGAATGACCAATCACATTGCTTAATTCTAGTATATCTTCCCTCTTCTCAAGTCAAGTGTTATTAACATTTGTAAAGTTTTTTTTAGTATAGTTCGAATTTCAAATGAAAATTTCATATCATGGACGTTTCAAGTTTTCTTTTTTGCCAAAAAACAGATAATTTTTTCAAACTGAGATAAAGAATTTCTTCTCAATCATCCTATACATCTAATTGTGGAGACTTTAGGATTACCTAGATTTTTTCGGCCTTAGTGGTCGATTTATTTTATTCTTAGTTATTTCCTTATCGATTTTAGCGTCTGCCCTTTTCTGCCTTTCAGGTGACTTGGGATGAGTTTTTGAGTTACTACAGCGGTGTGAGTTCATCAATTGATGACGACATTTACTTCGACTTAATGATCCGGAATGCCTACAAGTTATAGAGGTCTTTGCATTATCTCTCTCTCTTGTTGTCTTTGCCTTTTATATCCCCCCAAAAAGATAGGAAATAAAGTCCCTTTTGCCGTCTCCTCGCTCTTCGTTTTCCTCTGAGGTTCTAGTCCTTTGCGCCAATTATGTCGTTCGAGAGACATGCTAATTTATCGCGTTTGTCGAGAAAATATATATCCGCTTCCATTTATTCAATTTTTTCTACATTCCGTTAAAATTGAAGCGAGAAAGCATAAAAAAACGCGTCGAATTCTTGTATCTCTCCTCTCCGCAAAAATCATGCTTTATGCGTGTGCGTAAGAATCTGATTAGTCGACTCTTAAGGTCAAGTTGTGATTGGTTGATGTGCCAACATGGTAATCCACTTTCATTTGGCAAACTAAAGTGACCGTCTCTGAGATTTGTATAGGAATTGCACACTGGCCGGATGAAACGACGGCGCTACACCCCACAAGCCAAACTAAACGGAAGTGTATGAGTAGCTTCTGTTTAACACATGATAGCCAATTATTTCATCCAAGTCCGTGTGAAATTTTTATATTATGCAAACTTAAAAAATTATTTAGGCATTTTTAAACGCTCATCGTGGATACTAAAATCATGACTGAAACTTATTTTATTTAAAATTTTGAATAATGCGCCGAATCGAGAACTGGTCACAAATTTTGGAGTATTGGAATCCAGGGGTTAAAGTGTATATTGAATTAACTAAGGAAAAATTATCTTAGGATCTCGTGCATCTATGTTAGGCTATGCCTTTATACTTGAAAACGTTTGAGCAAACTGAACAGACTGGGAATTCGGGTACCGTCTTACCGATTCCCCCAGTATAATAAGGTTTTAATGAGATAAACGTGGGGGGCGATGCGTCAATTCAACACCAATTCGTTATTGCGGTTGAGATATGGACCGTCTACGTCAAGGTGTGCGGAAATACAATGACATTTGACGCGTAAGCAAGCACCCATTTTAGCCCTTAAGCCCAATCAGGGTTGATCCTTTGAAAACTTCTTCCACGCATTAGTTGGCATGCTGGTGTAAATATTCATTACGAATTTCCAAAATCCGGAAGGAACAGTTCCATTCAAAGTTTATTGTCAACAGTTGAGGAGACTAAATCAGCAGCTGGAAAATAATCAATTGAGCCTATTTAACAGAAGATTAATAATTCCTCATGGTGCAAATAATGGTTCGGCTCCACATTCCCCCCCCCCTTGTTCGCTTGATCGCGTTCCATTCGATTATCACCTTTTCAAGCCCGTTGAGAACACTAAGAAAAAAAACTACTTGAACTAGTATTTTAAGTAAAATTCAATCTTTTTGAAAACTTCAAGAACAATAATTACGGAAATCATGCCTTATTTAACCATACGGTTTATTTAAAAATAAATTAGATTTTAATATTAGCTTTAGAATGCGCGCTTTCCTACTGCTATCTCTAATATTTTGACCCTATATTGGTGGATTTTTTGTTGTAAATTTGTTTCAAAAATCATTTGATCAAAAATTCACATCTATGTATGAGCATGCAGATCAAGCTCACTGCGGAGCAAACGTTGGATCAGTTACACCACATTGCGTTTTCAAAACGTGAAAATCGTTAACAAGAATTGTGCTTCCCTTAGTTTTCCGAACCGAACGTGCCTTAAGGCAATGAAATCTAAGTGGGGGGTGGGGGGGGGGGGGGGGGGGGGGGGTTTGACAATTTTAAATACATAAAGCGCCAATAACCAAAGGATTACCTTTGTTAACTGGCCAATTAGAAAGCCTAGACAGGATAAAGAAAATATTGTCTGAAAGTGGGCGTAGTTTAACATGCATAGCCAAGGATCTTTAGTTCGGATCTATTCAGCAAAATTTATACATATCAAATGGCAGGCTTTATGGTAGTTATTAGTCCTTTAGCTGATTTTGGGCTTCACAGAGGGGAGGAACATCAAAGTCACAAAAGTCGAGAGGGGGTTGGGGAGGGAACAGAAAAGTGATTCACAGATGCAAAAGAGACAGAGAAAAAGGTGAGGTGAGTACTGTTGAAGTAGTCGAATTTGACATACAGTCGGGTCATGGTGGTTTGAAGGCAGAAGTCAACTGCCGGTTGATAGAATTTTCGGGCGTATGAGTATACGTTGCCCAGGATGCACCATGTAGACACTCCTTTTCAGCTAAGTCATGTGCAAGATCATTTGATTTATCTCTGCCCGGTCAACCGTTCAATTTAGACCCTGGCAAACCTCCGTCCACAAACTAGGACGATGAGAAGACGATGTCACCCATAGATTGTGCCCACAATGCATACAGATGAAGTGAAATGAGTCATTCCAAAGTTTCAGTAATAAGATGAGTCGGACGAGTTGTTAATGTGACTGGGGTTAAAGTAAACTTGGACGGAGGGTTTAAGATATCTAAATCAAAATAGCCAAAAAATTGTTCATTAGATTGATCAGCCTCTTTCAAAGATAAGGAAGACAAAACAATTGGTTTGGAGCCCGAACAAATGCCAAATTAGAATTATTCGAAGTGGAGAAAAGACAAATGGCGTGTGCAGTGTGTGCGCAGAATTAAGGGCTCCTTTGTTTTCATGATGAGGTGGTCAGAAAGCGCATTATCATATGACAAGGCAGAAATGAGTCACAACACGGCACTTCCCATAGCACTACCAAAATGCAGCATGAGACAGATTAATTTAATTTGTGTTCTTTGTTTCAAGAAAAAATTTGGTTCTGCTTTCGATAATGTAAATAGACTAAATGCCAATTACTTTCTAAGTTGTATTTGGTTAAATGAGGTATTCGAATGAGTTAGAGGGCAGATATAATTGAGAGACTATTTTACCTCATCACTTCGAAGTTACTGCGGAACCACATTCGGTAGAATATAAATCTTCTTGGTTCAATCCCTCGACCTTGCACTTTCTTATAGTGTTGCAACTATAAGGAATTTAAGTGCCTTAATTCGGTTAAAATACGAGGTAATCATCACTCAATTGCTCTTTAAATGTCACTTCCCTTTGGTTGTTGTATTTACTCCACTGAATTCAAATAGTCTGTCTTTCTAAAATGAACTTGGTTTGAGTGACTATAACAAAAAGATCACCACCATGTTTGGCCTTCCACACAGTTGGCTATTTAAACAAATGTTCGAATACTTATCTGGATGTGATAATTCTGGCTGTAAATTGCTGATCGGTATTTCGGTTACAAATTAATGTCCGCATAAAGCCAACATAGCCGTAATTGTAATATCGAAGCTTGAATTATTTATAAGCAGATTGAGCGGCTTACTAATAAGCTCGTGCTACGTTTATTTTCGCGAATTATCTTTATCTGAATAAAAATTGGAAGCAAATTTGACAATGCGGAATGATTTATTCGAAACAAACAACTTTCTAGTTAAACCGAGAGAATATTTTGTGAGGAGAAAATGATAATTAGTTAATACAATGATGTGTTCCCCTATATTAGCCCAAAAGCAGTCAAATCGACTGGTGCGGAAATTACTGGATCTTCAAGGATTAGGTGAAATTAATTGAAAGATTTACCCAAAACTTTCATAAATTTGTCATTGTAAAGTGCATGGGTAAGTGTCTGATACTTGGCTATTACCCTAACCAAAATATTATACTTCATCTGGTTTCGCATGTTAGTACGTTGTACACCTAGGGTGCGCGATAGACTTACCTCCACGGGGTGCAACCTGGGCAACGTATACTCATACGGTAAAAAAAGTCTATTAACCGGCAGTTGACTTCTGACTTCAAACTACTATCACCCTACTGTATGTCATATTCGACTACTTCTACAATACTTACCTCACATTTTTTCTACCATTGTGTCTGTCTGTTACTTTTGCATCTTTGAAACCCTCTTCTGTCCCCCTCTCTCGACTTTTTTTTCACTTTGACGTTCCTTCTACTCTGTGAAGCCTAAAGGGCTAATGATAAACATAAATGTTGTACACCTTTCACTTCTCAAACGGAGTACTCAGCACCAGATCTAAATTTTGACCAGTTTATGAATAAGAATTAATGTTAGCAGTATTCCTGGTTGAATGCAGAGTGAAACGATATGGGGAAATTGCATTTGAGTCAATACTGCTTATCCGCTAAATAGGGACGGGAACCTTTCTATATGAGGGAACAAAGTGCCTGAATAAGACGTACAAGTACAAAATATTCTATCCTGGGTGAAGGCGACTTCAATCGAATTGTCATCAATTGAATTAACAAGGAAATTTTCCTAATTATTCAAGATGGGAGACGACACGCACCCTATTAATATTACTACTTTTAATAAATGGGTAACAACTATATAATTTGGAATGCAAGGAATTTTCTCTACAATTGATTTTTAATGCCTATTTCATGGAGAAGGGATTTAAAAGAGAAACAGCGAGTCAATAAAAAGTAACACACTGTGAGGAACATATCTGGAAAGAAATGAAAAGAGGAGCATTCAAATATGAAAATAATGCAGAGAGATATGATTTCGAATGGAGAAAATTTTCCATTGTATTCATATAATCTATAATGAAAACGAAAAATGAAAATGTTAGAAAGATAAAAACGTCTGGTGAATATCATAAAAAGTATTTAATTATAATATTCTGCATATAAGGATATGGAGTGTTATTATGAAAGAGTTGATTAATATTCAAAGTAATCTTATTATAAAGATTTAGCATTATTCAAAACTATCTTGTTTGTCTAGTTTGTAGAATCAGAGTACCAACTAATGATATTAACGTTTCCTTAAAGAGGAGGAAGATTAAGCAGTTATTAAAAAGCTAATTTTGAATTACATTGAGGGAAACTATAGTGAACCATTTTTATTTTGAATGCAAAGTTGATTAATAAAATTTGCTAATTTTCAAATAATGAATAAATTCAAAATGAAAAAAATAGATTTATTGAATCATTTAGTACAATGAATCAACTCAAAAGCACTTTCTTCTTAAAATAATAATACAATTAATACGCTAAAATGTCCAATTTTTTAAAATTAATGCATACTATTTCAACTTTCATCAAATCAAATAATATGTATAGATGTGTATATTAACCTTCAATATCCTATCACATCTAAGTCAATTCTGGGCGCCGATTCTATTAGTTGAGGTGTAGGTATTTTCTGTTTATTTTGTATTGCTAATTTATTTCAATTGTAAATGTAGCATTAAAACGTCGTATAGATGAAATAATATTTTTATTGAATTTTGAAATGCGTATATAGTATAAAATGTTACCTAACTTTGCTATTTATTTATTAATTGAGATAGCTTTCTAGTAAGATGGCAACGGACATCGAAGCTCAAGTCGTTCACGAGCCACAAACATCAGCTCCGCTCCTACTTCCGGACTTTGAAGTCCCTGCTGGACTAAGATTCTTGCTCCGAACAACTAATCTTAGGGTTTATCGAGTTCCAATCGAAGGCGAAAGTAAGCCATATTAATGCTATTGTTAGCATTCAGTGTCAAATAATTCTTTTATAAATACTCTTGTCTGGGTTCACATTTATTTTAAATTATATAGTAGTTGCTCATTTTCATCTTGGATCATAAATTTTATATATCTCATGCTATTCTATCAAAAAGCACTCATTTTGTCTATTAATGGATAAATTTGGTTAAAATAACTATTAAATAATTTATCGAATTAATCTCTCATGCAGTCTGCGGTTAAATAAATGGAATTTATATTGCCTACACTGAATTGATTAATAAATGGATTTCGTTGGTTTTGTGAAATTCATTCAAATATTCATACTTTGGTTGTTTTATTTATAGAACACTAATGGGTCGTTGTGTCATAATTATTGAGCTCATGGTTCATCCAACTTGCACTAGTTATGGAAACTGAATTCACTTGCGCCAAAATATTCCAGATCTTCATGAACTTTCGAAAGGCATTCAACCTTACCAATTAAAAAAATATGACAATAGATAGGCATATTTTAAGGGTTATTGATTATCAAGGACACCATCTAGTCTCTCTAATATCACGTCTTTTTTAAACTGCTTTGCTATAGGCCTTGGTAGCTGCGTCTAATCTAGGATTAACAGCCAGTTAGAAAATATCTTAAGGCTTTTAAGAAACAATTAAGGAAATAATTAATTCAGTGACAATTTGTCACTTTGTGTTCACAGCCCCCTTTAGATTAAAATTGTTCGAATAGAATGCTCAACATCATTCTAATAGGTGGGTCAAAATGTCATTCTGAAATTACCACAATATTCTGCTAAATTGTCGATTATTTGGTCCACCTTTGTTGCTTAGATTGAACCCTTTTTATGCAATCATTGATTTTCCATTTGGCTGTTAGTTAGCGTAATTTTTTAAGATACTTATTATCCCTCACCGGCTTGGGTTCTTTAATACCCTTATCAATTATCTCTCAGACTGTAGAATTAGCAAAAACAACTCATATCTCACCCACTGTCAATGTAGGTTCCCATTATTGTAATCTGACCTACATTTTTAAGAAACAGCACTAAAATTTTGCATCTTCCTCACCAACCTCTAAAGAATATGTGGAAATTCTAATCTATTAAATTGAACTATTTACAGGAGCAAAATGCTTACTAATTCTTCGTCACTCTTCCATTTATCAAAACTCTATTTCAAATCGTCCTTTTTTCTGCCATTGTTTACATATTTTAACTTGGGGTGAACGGGGCAGGATTTGTTTATATTAAACCAGTTCGATCAATGAAGGGTGGATGTACAGTTGGCTTGTGCTAATTAGTCATACACTATAACCATTTCCACTCTAAAAAACGTATATCTATAAAAAAGAATATTCATAGCAATCATTATGATTTTCAGTAGTAAATTTGAAAATGCAATTTGTTAATTTATGTTTGTTTCAAAGGCACATATTTAGTTGCTATGCTTCTATGAGTTCACCGATAAGATTTGGAAACTACTACATTTTTTCTTCAAATTTCTCCTTGATTTCCTTCTTCTACTGTAGATGAATATGGATTTTATTGGGAAATTTTTAATCAAATTAAAGTGCTTTTAGAAGCTAGCATATATCAATAAACAATTGAAAATGACATTTCTCTGACTCAGTAACTCAATCCCATTTTCGCTATGAAAATCTATCACCCTCACGTCTCATAAGGATCTTTTTGACAACAAGTTAAGAATTCAGTTTAATAAAAGAACTAACAACTTTCTACATACATATTTTTGTGATATTCATTTTTTATGCTAATTTCTTAAGCAATAAATTTGAGCTGAATATCGATTGAATGCCACTAACCGATTTAAGGAAACTTAATATCCTTTGAGGTTTAACAACGCGTTTCACATGCATTAGCCCGCTTGCAATCTCACCAATGGTCTATATTTGAAAAGTTCTCAAGATTGTTTGCAAGAAGCAGCCAGTAAGCTGTCAAACTATTGTTCACTTCTCATTTTATTTAGTAAAAAACTTCCAATTTATTAAAAATTAATGATTAGTGCCTGAATAGAAATAGAAGATGAACTTTGTGGTATTCTATAGCCATCAAAGTAAGGATTGGTGTTTTGAATCATCTAAATCATCTCAATTGTCATTCTGATTCATGTTATTCACTATTTTCCATTCTGAGAACCAATTTTTTTACTAATAAATGATATGCCTATTTCTCTTAGTGGCATATGCATGTTGTACCAGAATTGTTGATGCGCGTCACAAATTTCTATAACAACTTCCCACCATGCTGCAATAGCAAGACATTGAGAACGTTTGTGCTAGTATCTAGCCTCAAAATTCCACTGGTTGTAAATAGTGCAAAATAAGGAATAAACGGTGGTGGAAAGTGTGCAGTGATGATGAATGCATCAGCAATTTTTTGCAAGTACTATTTTTTAAATGAGCATAGCAATTACCCACAGAGTTGATCTAATTTGTTGCCATATATCTCGTCTTATTTGACCAAGTTCTCATAGCTCGTCTACTTAGAGCTGACTCTTCGTATTTGTCAACGCTTTTAATCCACTTTAATTGCAACGACCCCCCTCGTAGCTTCTAGCAATGGCAATGAGCTCACTTAAACTAATTTAATTTGCCACTTTTGAGATAATCGCTTGAAGCATATTGGCAAAATCGTCTCTTTTGTCAAAATCTGTGCTTTTTTTAGATAACAGCAATCTTATCTTGAAGTACCATTGAAAAGAAAGTGTACTCTATATCAAAGAGTTGTGATGATGTAAATCATGATTTAGAGTTTGCTAAAATTTGTGCTTTCATAAGATTGGAAAATGTAGAAAGAACTTTGAGGTATGTATTAATTCAGTTTTATGTTCTCCGCTAGATGTGATATGGCATTATTTTATTTCAAATGGAAGGCGTTTTGATAGTTATTATTAGCCCATTAGCTGACTTCAGGCTTCACAGAGAGGAGGAGGAATATCAAAGTGACAAAAGGTCGAGAGGGGGAACAGAGTAATAATTCACAGATGCAAAAGAGACAGAGAGACACAAAGGCAGTGAGAAAAGGTAAGATGGGTACTGTGAAAGTTGTCGAATATGACATACAGTGGGGTTTGGAGTCAGAAGTCAACTGCCAGTTAGTAGACTTTTTAGCCGTTCGAGTATACGTTCCCCAGGGTGCACCACGTGGAGGTAAGTCTATCGCACACCTCCTATATTTCATTGTTGCTTTGATTGGAAAAGTGCATATATTTGGTGATAGAAAATTCATTTCCTGCAATAGATATACAAAATTGTCAGAGTTTTTGAACTTGTCTACCAATCGGCAACTTTTGCGTTTTTTTTGAGATAAAGGTGTTAGGAAGTGGCGATGATGATGAATCATTTCAGAATTGTTTGGTCAGGTTACTACTACGAAAGCCATCAAGTATTGTCATGCAAAACTTAAGGCCACGCCTTCTAAAATGGCAGCACGAGCAGTATGAAAAAGTCTAGATGGGTGCTTAGGTATGTTTCGAATTTGAAAAGAAACTCATTGTTAATGAGGCTCCATAAGTGACTCACGCGTGAGTTCACAATAAATCGATAAATCAATACGCTAACTACTATTTGTCAGTCTTGTCACACCAAGTTAACTTTTTCTTCCAACTTCGGAGAAGTTAAAGTAAGCTTACGTGTTATTATCTAGTCTTCATTATCTTAGCTTTGTGGAACTGGCATAGCATGAAATGTGCACTACAATTAAATCTTTTTTCAAGTAATTTCTTTCGAAACGAAATAATTCCTTCCACTAAATTAACTGTGCCTGCCATCCTTCTAGATAAATGCTGTTCAGCTTTCCCCCGCAAATTCTACGTTGCCGATGGAGAGGGAAATGCAATTCTGGAAGGCGTGGAATCTAGCAGTTGGTGTGCTCGACTCTGCGCTGAGTCTTGTCATGCATTCGAGTTGGATTTTCGTGATGCTGACGGCGTTACTGTCCTCTCAATGGAAAGGACTGCGTCTTGTTCCGCCTTCTACTGTTGTAACGCTCCTGTAAGTAATACAATCGTCGCCTCAATTGAGTTCTTCTTTACTCATGCAATGATGTTTTGATATTGCTAACAGTACACTTCAACATCGCTCATTGTGGCACATTTGTTATTCTACTTTGTCTCTTTACTTCCCCCCTCCCCCCCGCCCCTCCAAAGGTTGTGAGACAAACTACACAAGTAGACGTTTATTGAATTGGGAGTGGGTAACGAATGATCGTTAAGTTATTCGATTACCGTTGTAAGCCTATTAAGTACAATTGTATTTATATCAAATGACAGGCGTCTTGATGGTTATCATAAGCCCTTTAGTTGACTTCAGGCTTCTCAGAGGAGAAGAAACATCAAATTGAAAAAGTCGACCGGGGGGGGGGGAACAGAAGAGTGTTTCAAAGATGTAAGAGACAGACCCAAAGGTAGAAAAAAGGTGAGGTGAGTACTGTGGAAGTAGTCGAATACGCATACAGTGGGGTGAAGGTAGTTTGAAGTGAGAAGTCAACTGCCAGTAAATAGACTTTTTTGCCGTATGAATATACGTTGCCCAGGGTGCACCACGTGGAGATATGTCTATCGTACACCCAAGTACAATTGTTCATAATGAGAAGTTAGACATTTTTGAGGTGTGGAAATTATCACTGTAGATAGTATTTTTCCAATATAATGTTTTGTAATATATTTCAATTACCTTTTTAATTCTAATAATTAGCCTTTATGTTAAGGTTTACTAATCATGGCGTTAGGGAATTAAAAAAAACCTTAAATGGCTCTTAGTGTGCCTCGATGCTAATGATTTGGTAATATATGTGATTAAAAAACAAACTAATTGGAATTTCTGCCTATTGTGGCAGTTTTTT
This sequence comes from Rodentolepis nana, assembly GCA_900617975.1. Lineage (NCBI taxonomy): Eukaryota > Metazoa > Platyhelminthes > Cestoda > Cyclophyllidea > Hymenolepididae > Rodentolepis > Rodentolepis nana. Next base: position 12,404 of record UZAE01000095.1, on the reverse strand, counting down.
TTTCATATTGCTCCTAGATTATTTTTTGTGTGTGTAGGTTGAAATATTAGATTATATACATATATTTTTTTTCGTTTTCTTGCTACCGTTAGCTAATTTCGACTTTTTTTGCATTTATTTTGATTAGAACATATCTTCAGCGCTTTATGAAATTCCCATTAAACGATGCTTGCTTGCCCGTGTTATTTATTAAATAATTGCTTGTTTTATTTAATTGCGTTTCGTTTTTTGGTTTTGTAATAATGATACTTTGTGATAAAACTCTTAAGCAGTTGGGTGGCTGTGAGACCGTGTTGAAAATCTCTTATACCTAGGCTCAATGACTTTTGGGATGAAATTTGTTTTAATCATCGGATGGTTTTTCTGTTTGCCGTTTAGAGCCTATATGCATATCCCTGTTAAGCGATTATTTTGCTATTTCTTATCCAATTTATTAAAGCGTAGAGATTTCACACCATCTCAGCAGTTGTAGATGAGAATATTTACCCAAAGTTTGGAGAGGGAGAGAGAAAGTTATTCTAATGCCTTTTTTCCTAATCTTAAGACTTAGAATTGTGAAATATTGACACTCATATTGATAGTTAAAAAAATTATTACGCCAAATAATAGCTAGAATTCTGTTGGTGCATTTATTGGCTAAAATCACTTCGAACTCCTTAAAACTTCTCCTTGTGATAGCTGTGGCATTACCTCAGGCGGGGGGGGGGGGGGGGGGGAGGGGTACTTTTTCGAAGGCCCAAATTTTATTGACGCCCATTAAAATTTCGGTCATCCAACCAACTGCCAAGTAAGCTGTCTGTTTTTTCTCGTGCATACAGCGTGGCAGTCCAACATCAGCCGATACCAGGGGTTGAACATAAGAGTGTAACATTGGCAATATTTCACCTATCATGCTAGAAAAAGAAAATTAAACAAATATTTTTCAAATGTTTTATCGTTTAATTTGTTCTTTTTTTGGAGTGTATAGTCTTGGTTAACTCATTATACCCTTTGCTTAACCCTTTAACACCCGAATGATTTTCCAGTGAGAAATGCACCCAACCGCACTCCCACGTGCGTCTCTCAGCGGGCTGATGCCGACGTGATGAGTTTTGGTGGCGTATCAGTCGAAGGCTATAGACACGTATTGAACATGTGTCAAACAGTTATAGCGCCTTCTGCTACGAGTCTAGTACCGATGCAGCATATTTTGTAGGATAACCGTGCAGTCCTGTGGGCGATAAAAGAATGACTCGCACTATTATGATTAATTGGAAAACTAGATCCTCATAATAAGGACACATTTTGAGCTATCGGTGGCGTAGTGGACAACCTGGACGTCTGAAAAGTCAGAGGTCACGAGACCAATGACCATGGGTGCACATGATATTTGACCCTTTAACGCCCAAATGATTTTCCAGTGAGAAATACACTCAACCGCACACACATGCGTCTCAGTAGGCTGATGCCGACGTGATGAGTTTTGGTGACATATCAGTAGAAGACTATAGACACATATTGAACATGTTTCAAACGTCGATAGCGCCTTCTGTTTCGAGTCCAGTACCAACGGAGATTATTTTGAAAGAGACCCGTAGGCGTTAATGGGTTAACATCATAATTAATCTCAATATATTTAAACAAACCTCCTAAAAAATTCCAGTAGATGTTGGTATGATTTGTTCCTGAAATTTTTCAAAAAAATCATGTGCAATTTTTCCAAAGATTTTAGCTTATGTCTGTTGAGTAGAAAGAGAGTATTTAGGTAGTGTTCACGTCTACCAAGTCAAGGATCTAGAGAGATCCACCGATGTTGTGTGTATGGCTAGTTGCATTGGTCACTTTTGGTCAAGAAGGTGGAGGTGGAGGTGAATTACGAGTTCACCTAAAAGGTACTTTCCTTCACCGATTTCACGCTTGTGAAAACTTCTCCAAAAGATGAGGGAATTTCAAATAAGGTAGAAGGCTTTCGAAAACCTACGAATTGGCACTTCAACGTTTTTCCATTCCCCCTAACTTGCAGTACTATGTAAGTTCATCAAATAGCTCAATATTCTACTCTTAATATTGATAAGTAATGCTCAAATCCATATTTATTTCCCTCCAGTAGATCCGCTCTGTACATGTATTTCTTAATTAATTGCTGAGATAGCGTTCATTGTCACGGTAATCCCAGTGATTTAATGGCTGTGTTAAACTATTTGCCACTTTCCACAAACTTTTTTCACCAAAAGTCCCAAAGCAATACATGAATTTTGAATTAAATACTTAAAACGTGAAATAAAACTATTTTTAAAGACTATATATTCTTCATACTACTTTTAGGCAATTTCAGTAACATCGGGAACCGACAATTACGGCACCGTAGCACACACTGGATCAATTCCTCGTACCCGACTTACCATCTCCGATGCGATTGATAGACCACAGCTCCGACTTATTGGACCTTGCACTCGTCAAAGTCACTATATTGATGGAATTTTCAAGGTAAGGCAACTTTGGCTGTCAGAGATTAAGCAACAACTCAAATGTGCCATCTCAATTTCTGTGCTCTACGCAATTTTATACTGCCACACCAAAACGATAGCTGAGGTCTTAAGGTCATTCCATATATATATATGACGTTAGTGGGAGTCACATTGTAGGGTGTATATGATTGTACCGAGGAGAGGTTAGGAATGTGTGAAATTTGTTGACACTATGCGAGGATTTTATGCGCTTAGATCAATATCAAGACGATTTCAGACCACTCAAGAGGTTGCAATTTGGCAAAAAACCTGCTTGAGGGTGAGAATAAATCTATTTAAATTGTAATTGAATTTCGTGTACTTCTTGATATTTTGTAACTTCTGAGTTAACAAAGTTTTGTCTGGTATTTATCAGCTTAAATTTTTAGTTTTGCCATTTTCTAGCTTTAAAAGTGAGTGAACAGCGACACTATCACTAATAGGCAAAGTTTGAAACCCCGATTAAAATCGAGTTCAAAATGAGCATATAATGAATACAGAATTCTCTCTAGTTACATCGGTTAATTAAATAATTTTAAACGTTTCGCCAAAATTATTTTTAAGTTGATGTTTTTGCGAATAGCTACGATTATTGCATACTTTTAATTATGACAAGTTTAACATTTTAAGGGCTAAATTTTCTGAACTACCTGGATGGCGTTTTTTCTCGAAGGTTCTATTTTTTGAATTCCCTTAGCTCTTGTGAGTTAGAGCTATGCTGATGTCTCGAGTGTAATCGCTTGCATCTCCGCATTAGGCCTTGTTCTCGTAGTTATGCGTTTTAATAAGCCCAAAAATCCGCTCTTAAAATACTTTAATGCAATGGAGATTAGCGTCTAATTAAAAGTGCCAATAATAATAGACTTGTTCTCTTGTGAATAAGCTGCTTATTATTAAACTTAAGATATTCAATGTATATTTCTACTTTTAATTATATGTTTGTATTGTGATTATTCTTTCCTAAACGTCAATGTTATTTCTCTTCCTTCCACTCTCGTAGTTAAAATGCTTCAATGAACGTGGTTCTTTGGGCCGTCTAACAGTTCAACATTTCGCTGAAATGGACAGTTATCAACTCTTCTTCCCAGTTGACATGGATGTTCGAATGAAATGCCTCATCATCGCATCTGCTGTCCTGTTGGTAAGTCAAGTACTGATTTATATATAAGTAGTTTTGCGTAGGGATTTACGTATAACCTATCTTGTGCTTTCATTGTATAAATTGTCTAAACACCATAAGAAGTAAGTGGTCCAATGTAAGATGGCCAATATCTGAACCTAAGTTACAGCATACGCTGACCTACTGAATTTAATATAAGTAGTTTGCCTCAGTAACTTCTAGTGAAATTAAGGTTTATGCAATGCGCCTTTTGCATAAAATAAATAAAAGGATAAAATAATCCGGTCTAGCATCCACCACAGTCTCACATCTGGCATGCTTGATGAAGAACTTAATGCCCATTTAACGCATCATATTTGAATGTATTTGAGTAAGTGTAGATGGATACTAGATGACAGAAATAGCTTGCGAATTTATTAAAATGCGAAGGTTTAGATACTGACGGAGCTAGAAGCAAGTGTCAAGATAGAGCAACGTTACTGTAAGACGTCACAGAACTTTACTCCAGCCTGAAGGCAATTCATGCAATGCTCTAAATTGTATGACCTTCAAATAAATAAACAGAATTTATATTAACTTTATTATTGATCTTCGATGATATATTTTCCAATTTCGTATCATAGGAAAAAAATGCAAACATTGGGGGTCTCTAGAGATGCTCGATATAGCCAATGAAGTCAGGGTATCAAAATATTCTTAATTACTTTTTATTCGAAATTGATTATATTGGAAAAATATCAATTAAGCACTATTGTTGTTTTATTCACAGTGAGTAGAAATCATTTATAATTTGTGTGAAGCAAGATAAATCGACTAATAAGTGATAAAAGAGAGGGTCCGAAAAGATGTTGAGATCGATGTCAAACAATTTCGATCACTGGATAGTAGTAGTAGAGGTTCCACGATTCGAAGCTCGTGATTTTTCGTCGTTTATGAGGTCCTCCACTTTCTGTCACTTCAATTCACTTCGTCCCAAGAGTTGAGAGGGCAAGATGGTCTTATGTAGACATGAGCAGAGATGAGTTAATTAAAATGTCAATTTTTTTAAATGTTCAAAGTTTGCATTTCGAGATTTAGAATAGATTAGAAAGGACCCTAATTGAATGTGTCTATAAGCTAAAATCTCCTTAACCACCTATTGTGGCATATTTTCGTTGGCAATGACTGGTTTTATTTTTAAATTTCTATATTAATTCATTTCACGTCAATTGTATATTTTAATTCATTCAAATTTTGCAGATTTAATACATCTACTGAAAGAATGTCGTTTTGCACATTAAAGTGTGCTGAAGCTGGAAAAATGTCAGCGAAATGTCAACAAAATCCTTAGCGATTTCCAGTTTTAAAAAAATTTATGCAGCACTTGTTTTTTAATCAGATTAAAAATTTTAGAAGAAACCTTTGTGATTAAATACTTTGAAGACGTTCAAATTAAGTCTTTCATTGAGTAATTCACTTCAATAGAATCATCAGCAGTTGATAAGTGAGAAACTTTAAATCAACTTGTGATATGACTGGGTGTTTGTTATTAGCTAAATATTTTAGTACTTTAAAAGATAATAACTTTTAAATATTTTCATTTAGAGGCGTCAAATTTCAAATTAATTTTAACTCTAATGGGTATGCATTATATAAATTGGCTTTTGCATTTATTTGCAAGCAGTAAACCTTTAAACTATGTTAGATACCGATCATTTATTCAAATAATACATGACAATTGATTTCTTTAATTCTCCATTGAATAATGACCACAGGCATTCACAGCCTACCGTGAACTACCTGGCCAACTAATTAATCAGTAAAAATATTAAAAATTTTAAAAAGAAAGCGAAAGAAACTTTTCAGCAATTTTAAGTTGAAAAGGATTATCCCTTATGCTCTCTATTAAGATAAATGAAAGCTGATTGGTTATTCGTCTTCTTTTCTGAAAGAAACAAGTGAAGGGAAAATTTGCTGGTAATTAAACGATTTATCTGTTCCTTTGACCTATTTCCATTTCCTGTGTGAAAAATTAGTAAATCAAATTCAATTCCTCTACTAATTTTTCGCAATTTTATGCTTTTCTGTTTCATTTATATTGGGCAGAAGAAGGTCCCTGGACTTGTATTAAAGAAAAAATTTTAAATTTTTATCTAAAATCTAATCATGTTTGACATTCTTTTGACTCCTAACTCAAAACTGCCCTAGTTCTCAGATGATGGAGGGGATTTTTTGGCTGCCTTAGTGGATTGACAAAGGACTGAAAACTGCCATCTTAAGTCGGAGTATTGTGTGTTGCTTTTCTAACTGAAACCTCTACAATGATTCGTTCTACTCTGGGTCTTCTCGTCACTTTTTTCATCTGTTTTTGATATATCTTATTTATTCAAGCTCCCTAGTAGTCCAACTGACTTGATTTCCTCTGACTCGGACTAAAATGATACTGACAATCTTGTGATCCCATCATTAAACACTAGCATGGGGACAGAATCCGTTGTTTTTTTCCTTTAACCCATCGTTCTTCACTTTCATACGCTTTTACTAATGCGGTTGTTATGCTAGGGTTCCAGTCAATCTATCATTTTTTGAGGGGAGTTTTATCTGAATAGTTGGAACTTAAATAAACACCCTTTTGCTGCGCTAATAGACTCTCCATCTGTCTCTTTCGCTGGTTAGTGGGTGGGGTTTGGACACACACTCTGTTTTAGAAGGTCGTTAGAGCTAACAATTTAACTCTCCGCATGTCTCCTCCTGCGCTTGTCACAGTGTGTGTGAAGCAACTCCGCAACGCTTAAACATGCTGCTCCTCCCTCCCTCCCTCCATCACTCAATTCCCGTTTCTCGTCCAACCGTTTTCTGAGACTGCTAGCCGGGGGGTGGGTGGGGGGGGGTGTTGTTAGGGAGAAGTAGAATCGATACAATACGGAAGTGTTGATGTACTCTTCAGTAGTTAATCAGTTACTGCGAATCTGAAAATAACTGAAGCTACGAGTTTGGCTTAAAATTGAGTAGAAAAGCGCTTCAAATCGAAAATTGTTTGGCTCTGAGAGCCATATTAGGTCGTGTAAAGAGCTATCGATGCACTAAATAGCCAGTTTTTCAGTTAAATAATAAACTAAAGCTTATCGATTTTTTGCTTGGCTACTACAATCACTTTGACGCAAGAAACTTCATTGAATTGCGAAATTAGTTGGAAAAATCATTTGTAAAGATAATGTTAATCGCCGTCTTTAAATTAGTTTCGGGTTGCTTAAGCTATTAAAGAATAAAGTTATGTCCTTTACGCTAAGGATTAATCAGAAGACAATCATTACTATGAGCAAGAACTTTATTATAAATGGCAATATTTTTGTTTTTTAAGAAATTGAAATGACAGTGGAGAAATTTGTAGTCATGATTAAAATTTTGTCGAATATAAGCCCCCTTTAAATAAACCGAACAAATCAACTCCTGTGAAATGTTTTATTGTAAATTGGTGGAAATTAGACTTCAACTTCAGTGGTTTCTTGATTGGCTAAAAAAATAATCTTAATCAATTAGTTTCATAATTTGGATTTGATTCCTCATTTCTTAAATAAAGCCACAAACAACCTCGTGCCTAATTTGAAAAAAAAATTTGCGGAAGTTTCCCTTAACCTGTCTCTACACGACTTAAAATGTCAGAAAGCGAGAATTATTGCAGAAAATTCAACGGCTCGTCATCAGTACTTCTTTTTTCTGTTCAAGCACACGACTAGCCGTAGTAGACACATCATGTAAATGCAATTCTTCCACGTGATTTGTCGCTTTTAAATTCGGGCTAACCGCCTGTGACCAAATTTGGAATGAATTTTGTTTAATTCTCTAGAAGTAAAGTAAAAATGGGAAACACATTGATATTTTGCTAATGCAGTTAAAATCAATATGAAGTAAAGATTATTTAAAACAGAATTCAACCGGAACTTAATCAATTTGAAGATAAGAAATGTTTGGCCAGTAAATTCTTTCCTTTTTTTCTGCCTTACTTAAAAAGCACCCTGGATTTGTTTCTGCAAGAACAATGGTTTTCCAAACAAACCGTCCTATTTTTATTAAATTTGAATTCGCATTTTTCTCCCAAGTAAAGCAACCAAAATAAGATTTAAACGAATTACTAATGCTATTGTTAAACTTGCGCTCGCAAAATTGCTGCACTTAAAATTTTCATCTTTTTCTTGGCGTTTTAGGACTGTATCTTCGCGTGAATTTGATGGGACATGAAATATAAAGCGCATCGATTAATCCCTATGCTCATTTCCCTACTCTACAAAAAATCGATTTTTTGGTCCGAAGCCATTCTGTACACCACACCTCAACAACCCTCTTCCAACAACGCTCCATTATATCATATGTAGACGGCCTTGTTTTATTATACAAACCCCACTTTTGTGTGTATTTGATTCAACTTTGCTCTCTTTTTCCCAGTTCCAATCAAAATTTAGGTATTGAACCCCCTAGCTTTCAATGGAACTTTTCTCCCCTAAGGTCAACTTCATGATAATTTATTTTAACAAATGTTGCATGGATGCTTATAATTAAATTAGAACTTCACTTGCAATTCATACTTGCCCGAATGGAGTTATGAACAAATTCATGAGTTATGACAAATTTATACAATTGGATTAATATAATTGAAGCAAATTATTGTTTTTTTTCATTTTAGTTTGTTGTTTCAGTTGCTAAGCTTATCACAAAAGGAGATTATCATTTAGGAAAATCAAAGTATTTGAATAGTGCTTATCTGATAATAACAGCTGCTTAAAAAATGCCGAAAATATGGTTGGTTTAAACAAAATGAAAATATGTATTCAGAAAGGGAGTACTTTAGTCTATTTCTACTTAACTTAGCAGATCATGCTTGCAAGTTCGAAGTTGGTAAGTTTACAGCCTATAATTAAGTCGAGGGGAACACTGTGATGCGAAAGATTACTAAATTAGCAGCTTATGGATACGAGATTAGATTTGCGATAATCCTCTCACAAAAAACGGCTATACTAGTTTGTCTCAACTAGATTAAGAAATGCTCTTACGCAATTCGTGATCTAATGGGTTACGAGAATAGTGGAGTTAAGTTGGGCAGATGCGCATTGGAAGATATGAGAAATAAATGAAGAAGTAGGATGACAGATTTGGAATTAGAAGGAAGGATAATAACTGTCCATACTAAACCAGAGCAAACTGGATTGTATTAGCGTGGAGCTAAGCATGCTGGGAAAGTTAATTAGTTTTGCAACCTCTCTATAACTAACTCTTTGGAAATTAGTGCGAGGTAACGTATAGTAGCGCTTATATGGAGAAACAAACTAGTATTAATGCACTCTGTCAAAGATAAATGAAGGAGGGGGTTGGGGGTGGGAATGTATTTGCATAAAGACACATTGAAACAGACGCCGCACAGCCAACCGAAGTACTTTTAGGATTGAGTATTTGTTTGGATCGAATTAATTGCAACAACCTCTTAGAATGGACGAGAATGAGCCTTGTTTTCTTTTGACTACTCAGCTGTTACTTGACTCACAATGAAAAAATGCCAAAATGCCAAGTTAAATTTCGAAAATTCCATGTCTTCTGATGCAAAATATATATAAATATCTTTTAAATAAGGCGCCAGTTATTGCCAAATCGTTAACAAGGTCTTCTTACCCATTTCATGCGTTCATTTTTCTTACTGTTAAAAATCTATAAAACTCTGGAACAATCAAGGGGAATTTAGTCAATTCTTCTGAATCTTTGCATTACCATATCACAAAATAATATGAGGCGTGAAATCCGATCAGTGCTCTCTTACTTCACTGTGATTTTTTGAAAATAATTCTAAAAATTGGAATTATTCACTTCTCCCCTATTTGAAGAAACACCTCGCCCACTCATTGAATACCATTTCCCAAAATATTTCAGCGTCCTTAAGTTATTTTCTAGGTACATTCTTTTTTTCAATAAAAGAAATCTATAATTAAACAAATACACCGGCACAATTTAATTCTAAATCACTTAATGAGGAAATCCAGGTCAGTCAACTCCTCCCATTCCCCCCCCCCCCCCCCCCCCCCCCCCCAAGTCTTCATTAGCTACATTAACTTGTCACCCGGCCATGTCCCGATCAGTATAGCCTTGAATACGATGAACCTACGCATTGAATAATTAAATCGGAATATTCGGCCTTGTAAGAATATGGACAACCCGGTGCTATCAGAATCCAAGCAAACTAAGACTTAATGCAAATAAATTGTCAACTCTCCCTCAATCTCTCCCTCTCTCCCTAATTAACCGTACCACTTTCCTTGGATTACAACCTCTGATGGAGATGAACTCTCATTTGAGTTTGCTTTGATGTGTTGGCGACATCACTTTTTGTTACATGTGAATTGAAACTACTGGGGAGAATCGCATTTCAATCCTGACGTTAGCGAAAATTAGGTCAAGCCTTTATGTTAACTTTTCACACAATAACTAATTAGAACTCTTTATTTAGAGATACCACGTGCTACTATGGAAGTATGTTGATGGTCTACTTCAACTACTTTGCTACTCCATATGACTTGCGTAATCATGATGATATGGAATTTAAGGTGTAAGTTAAACAAAAAATGTTTTATTAACGTCGAAGTATGTGCCATTTTGCTACGAAAAAATGAATCAAACGTTTGGGTTGTGGTCTCCCTAATGCGTCACTCATACTCCAATCCGTTAGATATCAGCAACGACTTTTAAAAATACAATGGAAGTATTAGAAAATATAACTTACGAGGAGGTGTAATAAGACAGCCCATTTACTCTACTCAAATCTCCAACCCACTGATAGATGCTAGTGCTCAAAGCTATTGCCCCAATTACTGGTCTCCACGGAATTTAAGACATTTATGTATTGATCAATGTCTGCGTTTTCTCAATCCTTTGACATTACGTGACTGAAGTTAATAGGAATGAAAACACCAATAGATTTCAGTATCGATTTTATTCGGCACTCCAATTAGCTCTTTGCTGAGCAACATCTAAATTCAATTTTCGTAGGAGAAAAAAAGGTGTCGATAGGTTCTCAAGTCATTGAAATTTCTAACTTTAAGTTGAAAAAAAAATTCGATGAAATGAAATTGTGACAGAATACATTTTCTTGGTAATGAGGAGGTTTATCAATCGGAGTTCAAAAAAGTCACATTATGTTATCCAGAACGCATCGAACGTATGCCATTGACATTTTATCTTTATCAGTTAAAACCATCATTTTAAAGAATAAACATGGAGGGTATTGACTGTCTGGGCGAATAGAAATTTGCAAGAGAGTTGGCTCCTGGTCATTTTATGGCTACTTTCGGGTCAGGTCAGAGCCAAGTGATCAGCAATTTTAATTGCATCATCTCTCTTTCTTGGCAGAAAATATTTTTACCCGATCAAAATTACGTAATCTCCCATTACAATATCTTCTATTATGCATACCTAATCTCTAATAAACTTTTTCTCAACAAGATAGACTTCATTATTAAATAAAGAGTTTAGAGAATATTTATTCGTTGTTCAGATTTCTTTGGATTTCATTGTTCTTTTTCACATTGTTTTTATTGTCTTTGAAGTTGTTGTTTTGAAGGTTAAAGTTCTTAATAATCATCTCCTACGCTCTGCACATTTATTAACACAAGTAAAACTATGCCTACCATCTTCTAGATTGAGGCCATATGACTTTTCAGCTCTCTGGTATAATTACTACTGCCATGGGCAACAGATGTCAACCAAAACCTGGCTCTCAGAAACGATTTAACTGCTATACGGTCTAAACAGTAAAATCTACTGGCTCTTCCGATGGGCGTGCGTGCGTGTTCACAGATGTCAATCGTTACGCGGAGACGTAGATGAACAGACATAATTGAAGCCTTACGAGTAAAATTTTTTGTTAATTAATTTATTTATCATTAGCCCTTTAGTTGACTTCAGGCTTCACAGAGTTAGTTGACTTCAGGCTTCACAGAGAGCAAGCCCTTTAGTTGACTTCAGGCTTCACAGAGAGGAGGAGGAACACCAAAGCGATAAAAAGTCGAGAGGGGGGAGGGAACAGAAGAGTACTTCAAGGATGTAACAGAGACAGACACAAAGGTAGAGTGAAAAAGGTGAGGTGAGTACTATGGAAGTGGTCGGATATGACATATAGTGGGGTGATGGTAGTTTGAAGTCAGAAGTCAACTGCCGGTATGAATATACGTTGCCCAGGGTGTACCACGTGTAGGTAAGTCCGTTGCACACCCAATTTTTGTTAATAAATTAAGGTGACGTCTTGGTAACCTCGTTCTGATCTAGTGACATGAATGATACGGCTTAGTTCTTCATTATGACACCAGTGAAAACATGAGTAAAGAAAAGTAAATCTGTGTGTACTAAGGGTTTATAGAATTTCCCTTTCCTATGTGAGCAATTGAGATGAAGCTTAAATGAAGTTTGGAAAATTTGTTAGACTAATCCTTCAAAAGGCAGCTGGTTAGGCATTTTATGTTTTTCGGAAAAACCATTTCACCCATTTCGTGAGGATTTGCTAGATGAGTAAGGTAAAGAATGGGGCCAAGTTAATCGTTATTATTAATGAATTAATTTGAGTCGAAAGAAAAAAAGATTATTAGTTAAATTAGTACACAATCCTAACACAATTAAACCAAGCAACATCATGTCCACTCGAACACTCTGGTAGGTACCACCATGCTCACAGAGGCCTTCTAAGCTAATCAGCTATTGTCATTCCATTAAGTTATGCTAAATTCATTATATTACTAACCATGATTGCGTGAGCATAATTGGCAATAAACGCCTGTCCCTCCCCC
>UZAE01000094.1:0-39501 GCA_900617975.1 Rodentolepis nana | reverse complement strand
GGGGGGAGGGGGGGGGGAGGGAGAGGGGTGGAAGTGAAGGATTTAACGGGATTTTAAGAGTGGAAGCAAGTGACAAATGAGGAATCTGCGTACTGAGTGAACGACGCATCTGCGGGAAAGGGATTATGGTGGATGACTAGCATGAAAGCCCCCCTGCCCATTGTATTTAAATCCCGGATTAAGGCAAATGTGTGTGTTGCAAACATCAGTCTTTCAGCTTTAGTCCTTTTCTTCACTCACAACAGCTTTCATTGAACTCTTAATTCTAAATCTACCATATCTACTCTGTTTCAGTAAAATTTAAACTGCTTATTGAATAATATGTTTGATGGAGAAATAGGTATTAATGTTGGTAAATTTCAAGTCCTGTTCTTTTATTAGTTAAATTGATTAGTTAGAAGTAGGTAATACAGTATTTTCATTGAAATAATACTATATTAACCTTAAGTCGACCATGACAGTCGCTTATAAAATTAAATAAGTATGAAGAAAATTTCTTAATTTGAGTTATTATCAGATAAAACTTTCATTAAAACTAATTTAATAACGATAGCCAAGATATATTCTTAAAATGAACAGTGGCCAAAGATATGTGCAATGTGCGCTAGTAAAAGGTAAAGTTAACATAAATTTTAAGTCATTGGGAAATAACAAACTCCCTTTTCAAGACTGAAATCTTTCTTCTTTACCAACTCCTTCGATTTCCTTTGACCCCGACGTTTATATGTTATGATCAAAAGTAATTTCCATCCAAAATTAGGATATAAATAAAGCCGTTAAGAGGTAGCCTTTCTGCCACAAGAAAGCAGGCGAGGCACTAATGGGAGATTGTAAATTTCCTCACAGACTGGACAGAAAATGACATGGTAAATGCCCCCTTTACTTGGTTCCATCAACAATATGTGAGTTTCGATAATTCCCAATTAATTGCCTTGTTTAATGTTTTTGTTTAAAGTATCCTGAGGCAAAAATAAAAGAAGAAAATCCTCAGAGAGGAGGAGATTTTAATACGCTTCTTTTGGTGAGGGAGAAGGCAGAAGAGCGATCTCAAGGGATTTGAGTCTTCAAAGCTTTCCCAAACAATGACCGTAATAATGAAGGGGAAAATTGCTTATCATCTATGCTTTTTCCATGCATGATTAATGTTTTTTCAACTGAAATTAAGTCAAAGTTTTCCTTTAATAGTTAGTTATTTATCTTAATTGCTTGCATATTATCTTTATTATTGACTTCCTATTCAAAATGAAAATTTAATAATCATGTGCTGAATCCAGATTACAGCGTCATTCATAATTACTTTGGTACAAATTAAATAAATTAGAGAAGATTATTTATTTAAATCGCTTTTAATATTACCTCTGTCAATGGATACGCTGATTACGCAAAGCAAAGCTGAGATGAATCAACTGAGTTAAATCTTATAAGCTTTGCGTGGAAATTATACGAATTTTTTTAACTTCACGAGAATAGGAAACCGTTAAAAATTTCTTAGTGATGACAGGAGGAAGAGGAGTAGGGGACTTTCACGGTTCCCTACAACTCACTCACCCTCATTCCAAAATCGCCCAATACCGCTCATTTGCATATTCGACAAACGCAGCCTCGCTCCGTTTCCGGCCTTGAGTAGTAGTGCTAAAAATTCACTCAGGCAGTACAGTGTGTGTGTGTGCATTTGAGTGTCGAAACGCCATCTCTGTGTTTTGAAATTCAGTACTGGTGAAAACGAATTTAATTTAAATTGACAACTTCCGCTTTACTGGTAAATCTGTTTTAACTACTCCAGTGGGGAAAGAAAGTGAACAGTCATTTGCACCCTCTTCCAATTAAATAAAACCTGTGATTGAGCATTGATTTCTTAATCCTGCTAAATTCATCCACTTCTGTGAATCTAGCGGAACTCTGTGGGGGTGGGGGGGGGGGGGAATAATTAAAGGAGAAAATGTGCATGAAGTGCAAGAGAATGTTAAAAGGTCACATCTATACACAAATGTCTTGAACTAACAGTAAAAATTCATGAAATCGAGGGAGTTCTTTCTAAAATATGGGGTTCAATAAGAGTAGTTAATGAATGATGTGAGGACTAAAGAATTAAAAAATTTCTTTGAGAGACTTGGAATGTAAATAAGGGAGGCGAACAAATGCCTACCAAGGTGCAGAAATGCCTTCCAGCGCACTATGTGTAAGAAATGTTGTCTCTGCACATCTTGCTATCATTGAAATTCAGTGATAATTACAAGAATAAACTATAATGAATGTAAGACATCATTAGCAACCCAAAATTTACCATTTTGTTGTCATACAGAGCATCTCTATAATATGCTCGGTGCTTAATTGTGGGACTCGGACGAAATGAATTAATAGAAAGTCCTACCTCAAAGTCAGGCACCAAATAGTCTTATTTCATTAGAATCCGAAATTTGGTTTGCCAAATATTCACTAACTGGGCAGTCATCAGTTAAAAAATGCATACGTCATTTTGAGTTTCGTGGATTTTAGTAATGGATTAACCAGAAAAACAAGATTTTATTGGGTGATTTTTCTAACCAAAAGAGTTAGTTTTGCGGCACAATCCTGTTGTTTCACTTAGTGGTTCAGAAGGTGGAATTGTCTCAAGCGTTATTCACCAACGTGATATATCTACAAAGTCAAAGTAAGCAGAGCTTCTAAATCGTGTTACCTCGTCGTGAATGAAGTTGGTAGATCCACAGTGCAATAACCAGTTTCTAGCTGCATCTCATAATCTACTATAATAGAAAAACGAATCTTGGCATTACTAACATCTTCGTTAAAAAGAAATGTAGTGATCAGGAAGACTGAGAGTGCTAGTATATTGATTCACGGAAAATTTGCAACATAGATAGGGCAGATTAGAGTCTTTTGAAAGCATTGTCAATATTGATTTTACTACTCTAAAGATCATTAAAACCCTGTGCTCAAATTCACAGTTCTTAATGCTCGTAAAGTAAAACTTGACTAACAAGACGAATTAAGTTTGAATTTGTGCTGGAGTTTCGAATAGAATTCTTCCTCATGCACTCATTCACCCGGTCTCCCTCCCTTTCTCTTTCTGTACTCCCTACTAAGCTATCTTAATGGTAGTGGTGGAGTTTGAAATTACAATTTTTCGATTTTCTTGCTTAATTGAACTAGACTCCAATGTGGAACAATGCTTTCTGGCAAAAATTTGTCACTTTTTCTCGGCTTTTTACAGTATTTCTTAATACGTACTTCCACAGGACAGAAGTTACCTCGACTTTCATTCGATAGAGAAATTGTGTTCGATAACTGATAGTTTTCCCCAAAGACTTCATCAGATTTGACAGTAATCGGCGATGCCATGATATTTATACAAAACGCTGGCTAAATATGTACGAGACTGCTCTATGGGGAAGATTGTTCATTTATTTACCAACAGTGGGCTTAAGTCCACTCTTTCAAAACCACTGGACAGTTGATGTCATTGACATGCAGGTTGAAAGCGTATCGTCTCCACTTCAGTCAAAACATTAGAGATCAGCCAAAATATACGTTTAAGAGGTGCAGCCAATCATTCCTAAGATGTGTGAAGTGTGAATATTTAATAGTAATAAAATGCGATAAATTAGCTTCTAGGACAGTGTGTGTTATCAATGAACTTCTGGTCTGAAGGCTATTTATTTCGGAGTGCAGAATGTGGAGGTTAACACAAGCCTTCGTGATGAGTTTATAAGTGGGGTGTGTACGAATGTTTACTTACTACAAGGTCGTTTCTATATGTTTGGTCTGCGAGACATTTCCAATTCCACATCAAACACCACTAATATTTCACGAAATTTTAACCTAGAAAACTGAAATAGGCAAATATTCAATTTTGTGAATAAGTTTTAATGGGATAAGAATGCAGGGTGGTAAATATCCGCCGACATTTAAGTATTTAAGGAAGTGGTAAGTTGTAATTCCGCAATGGAGATTCACAGTATTTGTTTGATAGGCATTACTTAAGTGCGTAATTTAATTAATACAAAGAATTTGGAGCAGAAACTATTGATGAATCCCGATGAAACACCTAAGATCTAAACAAGACCCCATTTCCAGCTTTATGGAAAGAAGTAAATATGCTAAAACATTGCTTATATTTTAACCTAATGAATTGATTCGTGGTTACCAAGCTGAAAGCTGCTTTTACTAATTATCATTATATAGTTTCAAATTCCTATTAATAATACTAATTCTGTCTCAAGAAAAGGCTATATATTTCGAACACCACGGGTGAGCATTAGGGCGAGAGAGACGTGAACATATTCTTCGTGGTGGGGGTGTTATTTTCCATGTACTGCTCAAATATTCAATCGCAATAATTTAACTCCCCAACTTATGGATAAGACTTTGACTATAGTGTAAGGAACCTGTTCACCGATTTATTCAAAGTCAGGGTGGGTTTCATCACCTCAGTTAGTTCGAGTATTCTTACATGGTTTTGCATAATGAAATCCTATTGACGTCAATTGGTCATATTTATGAATATTTCATCTAAGTATATTTTTTTCGCAAGAACTGCATTACAGCGCCATATTACGAAATTCTGTCATTTACCTCACTCGCTTAACCATTCCTAATTCAAATTGCCCAGTTGCTCTGCCATAGCTGAAATATTGTCATTAGAACAATAGCAGTGCCAGGAGTCAGATCAAGTTAAGCCTAGTCAAGGTCGATAGAGGGAGAATAAATATGAGGTGTTGTGTTAATACATTCGAACACCTATTTTCTAGCTTATTTGGGCTAAAGTTTCATAGTTCCTCATTATCTACATTTATGTCCTGGCTGTTCAATTTTACTTGTGCGGTGTTCTTTAAATGAAGCGTTAAAATTGGAAAATTCAAACCCAAACACTGGGATACAGCTTACCTGAATAACTCGCATAGATAGACCTGTTTCTTGAGCCAGTTGTTCGCGAATATGTCTAGTGGGTTTGGGTGTAGCTGCAAATGCCTGTTTTAAAGTGTCCAATTGTTTGGCCTTGATCGTAGTTCTTGGTCCTCGTCGCTTTGTAATGATACTGCCACCCTCACTCTTATCGCCCTGAGCAATGTCCCCTGAGTTTAACTCGTTATTCGTAATGGCTGAGACTGAATTCCCATTTGATGCTGGACTTCCGATCGAACCGCCCTCCACACCGGATGCAGCTTTTGAGATACTGTCGGCGTCAATTTCATTAATGTCAATCCTGCATTCCTCGGATCGGTCATCACCCTCGAGGTTGCTTGCGTAGATCGGGGAGTCAAGGTCGCACTCCTGTTCTGGCTCGCTAGGAAGAAAGGTACCTAAGCCTCCATCTGTTGAGCCATAGGAATCCTGTTGTTCATAGTAATGGCCATCTTTTGCGTGGATATCTGAAATAAAAGTTCAAATTGTTGCATTACTTAAAAGTAGGGCTATGTATTAAATACGCATTTTGCAATTGTTTTGATGAAATGATTTGCCTTAATTTTTGTTCTCACTGCCAATCTGGCCGATTTAATTCATGAACATTTTATTTCCAACCCCATAGCTTTTTAATTGTCAGCCATTATTTTAAACAGTTTTATCTCACAAAAACCCCTCTGTTCTCCTTTTGACAGAGAACCACCCCTATTAAACTCAACAAGAGCTCAGATAAATGCTTTCAGGGATTGGCCAATTTTTTTATTACCATTGAGTTGCCTAGTAGGGAAAGGGGAGGGGGGTTCAATAACACTCATTGAATAAACAGGCGTTGCTATCCATGAGCAATGAAATTAATAAAAACTCAACCTCTTCACTCCCCCCCCCCTCCCTCTACTAACCCAGAAAATAAATCACATTCTCTTCTAAATCTCTTAGATTATCAATGATTAACTTTCGAGATATATTTTAAGTCTTCAAGCCGGTCAATGGATTTTTAGTGTTAGCTAAAAATAGTGAAATCCCTAAATCAGGAAAGGATATGCATTATCCTTCTATGGTTGGTCTATCTGATCGATGATGGCATTCCAATTAGCGTTGAACCGGTGTTACCTGATATCACTCCGTCAGCGTTGAAATATCAACTCAATAAGATAAATTTTGTTTAAATAAATCACCTGGTTCCTGTTTATTGTCTTCTTCAAATGGACTCTCAGGAATGCTGATTGGACACGTCCTCTGCCCACTGCGTTTTGACGGAGTTAACGAAGTTGGCGGAGCCTCGTGTTCCAAACAGACAAATCGAACACCATCACCAAGAGGTCTGCATTCATCGCCTGTGGACAAACATCGAGCACAAAGTACGCAACGCACGCAGTCAGCATGATACGCCACTGAACCAAGGATTCGAACCATGTCTGTGGGATGAATAGTTTCGAGGCAGGTTGGACATCTAGGGCTGAAGAGTCTATAATAGGAAGAATCCAGAAATTATGCAACCTTTTTATTTCAAATATCCACCATCATGCAAACACTAATCTAAGAAAAGATAAGTGTAATTACTGCATTTAAGCCAGTGTCGGATTCATTATGTTAAAACTGGTTCCAATGTAAATTTTTCAGAAACTATTGATGAAAACTAGCCTTCTGCCACCCCTTTATTGAAAGGAATTAATAAGTCCGACTTCAAATCCTATCTCTGATGACAATCGAACTCATAATTTCTAACTTAGTGGACAAGTCCATTGACTGCTAAGGCACCATCAAACCCTGTATCGCCATTTCTTTGGACGATTGGCATTTAGAATTTTTTAATTAAATTATATCAGACCTATAATGAGATAACCTCCTTCATTAAACTACAAGGAAATATAATTGAATAGGAAGGCTAGATTTGTGGAAACTTAATAATCACATGGGAAAATCAATTTTCTATCTAAATTTTGCATTTTGACAGATTTTACTGCCAATGTTCAGCAAATAGGAAGACAACTTTTAGACAATCAAGTTTTACAAGGAGTAAATAAGAGTAGAAATATGGTCAAAACTATCATATGAAGTAACCACAAAACTAAAAAAACTATAATTTATTGTTCGTTTGATTAAACAGGAGTGTCCATTTCGAAGTTTAGTTTTGGAAGGGTGGTATTACTCTCACTGCCTAGTCAACTGACAAGCGTGATCAAAAAATATAATCATGAGGGTGTCTAGAATAAGTATGTGTCTGATAGATGTAGGTGTAATTTAAACACATCTACATAGGGGGTTCTTTGTAGTTAAACCGCCGACCCTGTGTCTGTTGTTTGTGTGATATGTCTTGACCAGGAACTAAAAAGTGCAGAGAGAGAGAGAGAGATCAAGTGATTTACTGGTGTACATTTAAAGCGTCCGTTTAGGTACACACACACATACACATACACACACGCACAGAGGTTATCCAACTGTCGGGCCTGTAAATGCTATTTTATGATGTGAAAAGAAAAAGATCTCAGTTCTCTCTATTAAAATTATTTTAGGATTTCGTGGGTATAATGAGGGAGCGCAAACTTAGAGGATTATCATCGAAGTTTCAAGCCAATGCCTGTTGACAGAGCTGAAGATGATAGATTTCATAATCTGATGAACAATTCCATGCTGCAATCTAATTACGTAAATTAATCTCGTCCTGTTCTTAGAGTAATATCACTGTGACCTTTTAAGAAGTGCTGCGAATTTGGGAAAAGTAGAATATATGGCTACTGGTAGGAAGGAAACATAAGATTATATTCAATGCTATACCTTCAATATAAACACTATAGTAACCCCATTAAGGGATCTTCAAACAGGTGGGGAGCATTCATAAATTGGGCGGTTGGTGGGAACATTTCTAAATAATAAGCAGTTAATATATTTTATAAATAAAACCTATTAACGAGCGGTTTTCATCGCAATCAATTGTTAACTTAAACATTTAAATTCAGAAATTAATACAATATTGTCTAATATCGTTCATTTAACATTTGATCAGGGGAATTTATTTATTTTGCCTTCAAAAAAGTGGATGTGTTTACTACAAATTGTAAATAGAAATTTCGCTTAATATTAAAATATTTTCATTTACAAAGGGCAATTATGAAAATTTTTTATTAATGTAATATCATTTTCTGACAATTGTTTAGATTAACTGTAAAATGACCAATTGCAAACTCGACACGAGAGCATACCTGATAAAGTCATTTCTGCAAAAGTACTGCCCATTTCGAAAGAAACACCGATCGATCAGTTGAATACGACAGACAACACACCGAAGACAATCCTGATGCCATATTTGATCGTCAATGCAAGGGTAATACTTGTCCATAATTGGTCTCTCACACCCAACACAGCAGTTAACAGAGCTTGATTGATGAGTTTTCATGGTAGAGCAATTGCACTAGAAGAGAAACCGTCTTGATTTTTTCAATATATCGAATAACTGCGTTTGGAATTAAGAAAAGTTATAAAAGTAAGTTATGACCAGGGAAAGCGGACATAAGCGGAACACATTCGGGCGAACCAATCATATGTCAGAAGTAGCTTGTGTTCCGATTGGTTATAGCATTTGGCGTTACACATAAGCTGGGAATTGGGCAGGGAAATTGACCAATTCGAAAAGGAGATTAATATTATCAATATACTTGAGTCGTTTTAATTACTGAATATTGTTGACATATAGATAAATTTTTCAAATCCTTATTAACTTCGAAAACAGGTGAAATACAAGTTCGTATAGTTCAAGTAAATAGCAGTCACTAAAATGTAGGAGCTTAATATAGGAAATTATACTCAAATAAGTATTTATCTTTTTAAAGTTTTTGATAATATAAATTTTACGAAATGAGCAGTCCGTGTTACTCAGTTTGGGTCATTATTTTTGCTTTTGACAGTAATTTAATGTTTTAATCAAGATGCTTCAAATAAAATTCCCGAAGCTTTGCATTGGAGCAGTCAGAGGCAATAGAAAAAAAGCTACCTCCGTTCTGGAAAATTAGTTATACTAGACTGACAATATTAATTAGGAAAAAGACACATTTTTTAAAAAAAATAAATGAATGAAACGCGCAAACAGCCTATACGTACTTACCATTTTATTTGTTGGAAATGGAAGTTAAGTACTACATAAAATTTTTACTGATTTTTGAAAGTAAAAGCATGCCAAAAAATAGTAGAATACTTATTTGGATTCAAAAATTATTCAAAATTGACGTTCTAACTTTTTTTGACAATTTTACCCATCCGGAAATTTGAAGCGTACATTTCCCCTTCTCCTTCAAATCAATCGCTTTGTCATTTCGAATATACAAGCAAATCATATCGTTGAATTAAAAATTATAATTTCTAACGTGAATGAAAATTATTTAAATACATAAAAATTAAATTAACTAAACAAAAAATTAATGTCTGTTCATATCATTTATATATTTATATCAAATGGCAGGCATTTTGATATTATCATTAGCTCTTTAGTTGACTTCAGGCTTCATAGAAGGGAAGGAACATCAAATGAAAAAAAGTTGGGAGGGGGGGGGTGGAACAAAAGAGTGTTTCAAAGATGTAAAAGAGACAGACACAAAGGTAGAAAAAAGGTGAGGTGAGTACTGGGGAAGTAGTCGAATATGGCATACAGTGGGGTGATGGTAGTTTGGAGTCAGAAGTCAACTGATGAGTATGAGTATGTGTTTCCCAGGGTGCACCGCGTGGAGGTAAGTCTATCGCACACCCCGTGTTCATATCATTTATTGAGTAAATCTTGAACAGTCTCTTTTTATATTTGATTGGCTTTAAGTGAAACAAATAATATAAATTTTCATTGTTGTATCTATAGCTAAATCACATATCATCTTTATATTAACACTGGTTAGCTATATTCCCTGAAGGTTTTGAACCGTACAATTTATGACCGTTTTATAACAATTTTGTTTGTTAGCATAATTTCTATTTAGGATTCGCTGTATTGGCACTTTTGTATAAAAATTTTATCAGATATGGTGAATTAAAAAAATAGGCATTCTAGTGAATCATAATATTCTTAACTGTTGGTGCACAAAAAATCCGCGAACAGTGTTTACACCTGTAATCAATAATAGTTTAATCGAACTTCTTTTGCTTGACATTTCGTCACAACATTCAGCTTTCTTGACTTGAAAGATGAAAATTGCATTGAGGTGGCAGCATCAGACATCATGTGTAATCAACCAATCAATAAGCACTGGAATTGTGAGCATAATTCAATCAGCAAATCCAACTTGAATTTCTGCCAATGAAGAACTATTAATTAAAAAAACACTTTTTGCTTATTTCTCTTAAATCACTTTGCCTCTGAAAGCTTTTAATTTCTTTCACTTGGTTGTGAGACCCTAGTATACTCTAATAAACATCTCGACCGAGCAAATTGTAGCTAAATTATTTCGATAAACCTGATAAAATCACATAAATGCTACCTATTTGGCAGAATTTTAATTTTCACTTTCTTTTTAAAAATTCATAGAAATTACATTATCACTATCTTCTTCGTCTTCAGTCGGCAAAACTAATTTTCTCATAAGTCTTCAGGCATCGGGTTAAGTCAGGTTGCTAAATCTTCTCTCACCTAGGCCGGAGAAGCGCCAGATGTTCGGAAATGACCCACCCCCCTGCCTCCTTTTTGCAATTTATCGCTTCAATGAACACGCTTAGCGGGAGATTTAGGGCCAGGGAATGGTGTGTGTGAGAGAGAGGGGGAGAGGGGGGATTGAAGGGGGTTACGCAAAAGTTCCACAACACCCCCTTCTTCTCTTGACCAGACGTCCTTTTGCGACTTTTGACTTTCCAGCCTCAACCAAATTGACATAACATATTATTTAATTTGAGTAAAAACGAAAGGACGGAAATAAATGCTCTCAAATATAACATATCCATCTGCTTAGACAAGATTCGTGTTAAAATCGAATGTCTACAAAATCGCCTGAGAGTTTGTCAGCCCAGATGACTTATGTGTAGAATAGAAAGATGAAATAGAAAGGAGACGCCTAATAGAAATTCATAGTAGAAACGCAGTTCGTCCCATAATTTTGGAGATCGGATTAAGTTGGGTTCACCTGACTCCACTTCAACCACTAAAATACGTCACCCATAAAAACTACCGTACCCTCTTTTGGTGAACTTCCAATTTCAGTATGTTTCATTGGCTCTTCATCAAAGCTTGATAAGAAATGAATTATTATTTATTTATTTATTTATATTAAATGGCAGGCGTTTTGATAGCTATCGTTAGCCATTTAGCTGACTTCAGGCTTCACAGAGGGAAGGGTCATCAAGTAGCAGAAAGTCGAGGAAGGGGAGCAGAAGAGCGATTAAATAGCAGAAAGTCGAGGGGTGGGGAACAGAAGAGCGATTCATAGCAGAAAGTCGAGGAAGGGGAGCAGAAGAGCGATTCACAGATATAAAAGAGGCAGACAGCCACAAAGGTAGAGAAAAGGTGAGGTGAGTACTGTGGAAGTGGTCGAATATGACATACAGTGGGGTAATGGTAGCTTGAAGTCAGAAGTCAACTGCCAGTTAATAAACTGTTTGCCGTATGAGTATACGTTGCCCAGGGTGCTCCACGTGGAGGTAAGTCTGTTGCGCACCCCTGATAAGAAATGATGATAGCTGGAAAGTGATTTGGATCACAGAGGCTTTATGCAACTTGTGCAGTTGCAAGTTTAATTATGTAAATGTTTAATTATAAAAAATATGGAGAAATAAACGTTAAACAACATATCTTAAGTTGACATACAAATGAGATGCACTTTTTAAGGGGTCTTCAAAGCTCATAATTTCTCTGTTTTAGTAGATTAGCAGAAGAGCAATTTTACCAGTATGAAAAAATGGATCCTGCAGACAATTGAATGGTAATCTCCTAAGTCCATTGCATAGAAGCAAAGGAGTGGGAAATTAGAGTTAATTTGTTTGGAAAGTCGAATTTCAAAAGACTTTCATTCAGATTTACCCAATGTGGTTGGGATTCCACTCACGGGGTGTAAATCGATGGGTATCAGCCACAATCTCTGACTTCTTAGACAAGCACACTTAACACTGCCCATTTTTTCATGTACATGTCCCTCCCCCCCCCCTCTTCCCCTGTGCTCAAATGCAACTTCAGAGAGTAAATATGAGGACATTCTTGGGCAAACGCTTGGACCATTTATGGCTTAAAAATGGACAACTCGCCTCAAGGAAATGATTTAAAATACTCAAAATTGCACACATGGAGAAGACGATGTGAGTTAGTGGGAGGATGTACCGAAAGGAGCCTAATTGAAACCGCGAAACTGGGTCTGGCAAAGAAGTGGGATAACTCCCCCCCCCACCTCAATCCAACTTTGGGATAATGCGAATTTAATTTATACCAAGATGGATATCAAGTAACAATTTGAGTGAGAAAATGTGAGTTGAGAATATACAATAGAATTAACTGTCTAAAAGGGAGCAGATATTGCGGAATTACTTCTGAGAGGTAAGTTGGGTTCATAGGCTAAATGGAATAAATGTGGTGAGAAAAATAATTAAAAAGGGTTGTTTGAAAATCGAATTTTTCGAAATTCGTACACTGTCAATATTTACTGACCACTAACTATTAATAAAACAAAAGAAATTAAAAATAGCCTCCAACGGTGAAAATGCTCTACCATAATCAGAATATTGAACAAAAATCATCACATTCTTTTATTTACCCTTCACTCAAATTTACCCACGATCTCCACAATGACACCTGAAAATTGAATGCATTTGCCCAAGTATGTTTAGTTCCTATTGCTTAGAAATGGCATTGTTAACCTGGTCCCGCTAAAATTCTAACTAAGACGCGCATTCGTCTCAACAAAACGAAACCCCTCATCTTTATTTTTAATTAACATTGAAATGTTTGAATTAGGATTCATGACAAGACTGGATCAAGAGTGATACGCATTGGCTAAGCATGCCCCTTTCAAAGGCAATGTAAACTTTCATCGATTATTTACACAAATGCCAATGCTGTGCACTGAAACATCGAAAAACAAAAAGCATTTCGTTACCGATAGATAAGCACGTTGACAAACTTATCCTGCCTCTGGTTGAACAGTTTGCAATAAGACAATTGGATGCCAAATTAATCATCCCAGCGAGATATCTTAAAGTGAGTAAGCATGGATATTACCAAGTGAATGAATCAATAAACCACCTTTTTTCAAACACGTATAAGTTGGACACCAAATTACATCTCCAAATCAAGGGCTTATGTTTCTTCGAGTATCTGAAGACGTCTACTCTCTCTCATTGTTCTTGAAAGGTGCAATCGCTCTATAACCGATATTTGAGTTGCCTGCGCATGTTGCAGTCAGATGTTTTAGAGCAGTTTATTTCCAGATAATGTGAAGAAAAAAGATGGATTTGATTTTTTTGTTAAGAATTAAATTGTCTGACCCCAAGGCATAAAGGTAATGTGGAAGATGAACATTTTAAGACGCGTTCCCTTCATCAGGGTTTGAACGCCTGTCGGCAAAGCCAGAGTCATTATTGAAATATATATGACTAAGTGCTCACAGTCTACCAAGATCAATTTTGGCTTAGGAGAAAATTAAATCGGTAATAGGAAGTTAATCGGCGCAGCAAAAATTTGATGACAAAGTAATAAAATTCCATTTCGACTGAGATTTTCGATTCACTAATGAAGAATTGTTACAGTAACTCCAATGTCCAGGAGCATTTCACTTGAAGCACATTGAAGCAAATTGAAAAAATTGCTAAAGAAATGGTCATATAGGTGAATTTTAGTGTCAACAAATTCAAAACTAGGCCTGAAATCCAAAGATTATCGTTCACATTTATTTATCCGAAAAGGGCAATTTTTAAATAATGACAATGTCTGACCAAACATGAATGACCTCCCAAAAATCAGCAAATAATTTAAGGGGTTTCGACACAACTACCCTATTTGCCAGACCTCGCCCCATCCCAACACCACCTCTCTAATAATCCTCAAATGAATTTTGAAATAGGCGAGACGAAAACCACTGGAGCAAATAATTTCCAGAATGAAAGTGAAAAAACTACAAGCTACAATGTGAGAGTTGCAAATTGTATTATGCCGCATCATACACATACTTAAAGACAAAAAGTAGCATTTTAATATTTTAAAATGCTGGATGCCTTACAGATATCTCCCCCCCCCCTCCCCCCTACTCCCATATCTACACTATGGGAGGGCGGATGATCTACGCTCATACGCCTTAGTTTCCAGATAGGGGGGTGTGCGATAGACTTACCTCCACGTGGTGCACCCTGGGCAACGTATACTCATACGGCAAAAAAGTCTATAAACCGGCAGTTGACTTCTGACTTCAAACTACCATCACCCCACTGTATGTCATATTCGACCACTTCCACAGTACTCACCTCACCTTTTTCACTCTACCTGTGTGTCTGTCTTTTACATCTTTGAAACACTATTCCGTTCCCCCCACCGTCTCGACCTTTTTTTCACTTTAATGTTCCTACTCCTCTGTGAAACCTGAAGTCGACTAAAGGGCTAATGTGATAACCATCAAATATAAATATAGTTCCCAGATAGGTACCTTTACGTGCTGCAGTGTTTGAGCTTTACAAATCCATGATACAATCAGATTTCATTCAAGTGTAAAACAGCTGCCAAAAAACGATTTCCCCAGTGAATGTAGCAAGTTCAGTTTTAAAATCTTCTGAATGCAAATAAATAAGGGAATTAGCATGAAGGTAGAATTTATTTATTGCAAAAAGTAAAAATATGCCAGGTCAAAATTTCACGACAGAAAAGAGATAACAAATCATGATGCAATAAGTAAAGTTAATCTTCATCGGTATCACTTAAAGCGATTACCTAAAATGAAACAAAAAACGTTTAATGATTTCTTAATTCCTTCTCTCCCCACCCACGTATAACGGTAGAAATGTTCGTAAGCATACATCAACTTACAGTGTCAAAATTGGTCTCTGTACTAAGAGCATTCAGTCCACAAATGACCTCGACATATTTCGGATCATCGAAAACTTGCAAGAGAAAGTCAAATCCCTCAGCTGCGTAAGCATCAAGCACCTGGGAAAAAAACTCATTGTTCCAATGGCTTCATTTTTACATTAAACTACTTAAAAGACTTATAAGTATGTGCAAAAAACGCACCAGCTGAGAGCAGGCAGAACATTTGCCAAAGGCGGTTGTGCAGGGCACTATTTCCGAGAATTGTGGAAGGAAGCCGCGTAATTGATGAGGTAGGAAACTGAAAGTATGAGTCTGATTGATTGCAGCGCGATCTGCAGCGGTCATTCGAGGCTCGGCTGGTGCCTGTGGTCTGAAATGAAAGCAGAAGAAAATAAAATTAGGAAAGAGACAACTAATCGCTTTCTGAAATGTTTATGAGATAATTAAATTAACAAAATGCGACAAAAAGGATAGGTCCAATAAACACTTTACTTAAAACTAAACTACAGAGAATGCCCCGATTAAACTTGACAGCAATACAAAGGAAAACTAAATCGTGGTAAGTAACTAGAGCATTTAATAGAGTTGAAGAAATTCGATAGAATCGGAAATTACAATGCTGTCAAAATGGTTTTCACGCTTTCCACTGAAACGGTTTCAATAAAGGCTTCCGTTCTGTCCACTAATGATAATCCGTGAACATGGTTAATATTTTCAGAGATCTTAAAATCAACAAGATTAGCCGTTCAAGGATTTCATGATATCATTCAAGTCAGAAATTCTCAAACTATTTTAAATGCCAATTTTGAAATCTTACCCTTGGGGGTGTTGCAGAACTCCAACACACAACTCAACAGCCAACGAAGAAGCCATCATTGATACACCTGGGCGAGCAACTGTGCACTGTTGATCCAAGGTTTGATCCCGTTTTGACTAAAGGGAACAAGCAAATCTTCGTATGAACAAAATCTATCCATCGACTTTAGGGCAGAAGATTCATTCCCACTTACATTAGCTGGACCAACAACATCATTACAAAAGTAGCAACCCAAACGGCTCCCCTCAATTTCGTTCGAATTGGGTTCTTTAAAAGAAGGTTCAATTAACGATGGAGATACACCCTGCTTAGTAGGCACGCCATGGCGCATCACCAAAAAAGTATCGAATCCAAGGGCCGCCGTAATAGCCATCTAAACTCAGAATAAATAAATAATAGCTACTGAATTAATTCAAGTAGAGGGTCTATATAAACACTAGAAATATTACCTTGTTATGGTAAGTGCACAACAACGTAGGCAGCCAACGGGCTTCCCGACTATCAAGAAGAAGGAATACAACGTCATGGACTTTAATGAGTTCTTCTAGCTTTTGACAGGCTTCTCGAGCCATTGTAATTTGTCTATTGGCGTCTGGTCCAGCAGACGCATTGGAAACTGCATGGCCAGGCATTGGAATAGTGAAAGTGTGACAACTAGCATTCTAAATAACAAGAAACAAGTTAAACTCTGGATCAATAGCAAAGAGAATAAAAAAAGCACCCGAACTTGTTTTTAATTAATACAATTCCGGATTACATCTCAGAAGCACATTTTTCTTGCTCAACATTTTTTTTTTCTCTTTTTCCCAATTTGCCCGACTGGTCGTCTTCCTTAAACCAGGCATACTGAACGGAAAATTTTTAAATGCGAAGTCATATAGACGCAATTTGCATGTCTACCAATTAAAAGTTATAAGAGTGAGACCTCGAAAAACGATATGCAACTTTCAAAGCCAAAAATGATCATTCGAACAAATGCACTGTAGAATATCTAATCGGAAAATGCAGCTTCGTTAGAGAAACAACCAAAATAAAATGAAATAGACGTTCTTCTACAGTAACCCAAGGAATATTAAGATATTACCATCCTTGCCATTTCACGAGAAATCGAGCACTAGATTTATGCGATTCGTAATGAGGATACAAGGGATACACGAATTCCTTTTCCATCATTTTAAAATGAATTAAGAAGAAGGCCAAAAAAATATAGGCTTGCCAAGTCATCTTCTAAAACTTGTCGCTTGGCATATTGACAAAACGTGTCTCTACATTAAACGGTCTGTCTCTAAGCGCAACTACAAATATGCATGATAAACGACAGCGATACGTTGTTTAAAATATGTTGTGAAAACAAGGCGGTAAATGAATATTACTATGTGATTCTCACATTCAATTCGAAGGAGCCAAGAGATTCTCAAAATTAGTCCAAAGCAAGAGACAAGAAGAGCCATGACATTCTTGCAAACTTTATGCAAAAAAGATCAGCCAAATTAATTCCAGAAACGCAATCTCAAAGAATAAATAGTTGTCATATATATATATATATATATATATATATATATAGTTTTAAATGCAAATTAATCTTACCTTTTTGTTCATATAAACAATGCTCGCATAGTGATTGGGAAGAAACGAAGAAATAAGGTAGGATTTAATGTTTTTCACAACGAACTGAGGTGGATTAAGAGAATAAGCGCAAAAACTCAAATATTCTTAAAACAAAATTCTAATAACAGGGGTATCAATGAAAATCGCGAACCTTAAGAAGAAACCACAAAGATATTAAGCAAATAGAAAAACTTTTGCACAAAATACTACTCACCACAGTGGGAAGAATTCTTTTAATAGCTTCAGCCGCTGCCATCGACTTCTGGACTCCACTTTTAGCATCCTCGAAAGTAAAAAGAGTTTGTCGAACAGGATTCGAGTAGGAGACTGTGGAGTTATCCACAAATGTAATGTTACGACAACCCCAAGCCTAAATATACAAAGGAAAAACGAAATAGGTGGAAATCTATTCGAGTAGTAACATAAAATATTATTATTTTACGCCAACGGCGCAGTGATCAACAGAGGTTAAGGTATCAAAGCACATTTAGTGCACATCGAGTATTAATTCCGGTCAACAGGTCGAGCAGGTTTTGTTAAGTGGGGCTCCAGAATGTCATCTCAGATTAAATTTCAAACAATTGCCACATGAACTTAAGGAAGTGTCATTGTTTTGAAAGGACACAAAACGTAAAGTGTTCATTGACAGAGAATAAGCTTACGAGCAATTGTCTTGCGACATTGCAACCCAAAGTACCCGATCCAAGAATGAGACATTTTGTTTTGTGAAGAACATCCAAATCGAAATTCGGTAGAAATCGCCACAGCATTAGTTTCAAGTTGAGATCTACGGCAGAGTCAGCTAGTCTACAAAATATCGGCTTTAAAAGAATAATGAACAAGACATACTTAACTGGATCCATAGAAGCGCTGAGATTTGCAAGACATGGTTGTAATTTATCATTGTGCTTCTCCCATCCTACAAAATTGACTTCATCACTCAAAATTTCAGGTTGAATTTCGATTTCTAGAATGATACTGCTGGAGATTACACGCTTCTGATTGGTGTATCGATCACGGAAACACAGTACTTTAATTCGACGAGGTTCTTTCCTGTAAAATAAGGAATGGGAAGGGAAGCTTTTAATACAGTGGCAGTCTTATCCAAAGATTTTAATAGCTGTTGCAGTCAATTAACAGTTTTTTTAAGTAATAAAATATTGATTAACACCTGAAAAAAGACTTCTGATATTTAAAAACAGAGTTAAGAGCGTTGGGTTGGCAAGTATAGAAAAAATCTCGACACATTAAAGCGAAAGCCTTAAGAACAATAGGAATAGTCATAGCACTGCCGGATTGACTATAAAATAAATAAGGAAAAAAATGCAAACCCACACGGTGGTGGAAAGTGCATAGAGTAGATTTCGAAGACCCCAACCAGGGTACTCCTCATGACTTGAAGGGTCACAGTAACCAATGTATTGGCTCTAAAAACAAAAAAATGAGTATAAAGGCGGCAACAATGACAGTGAACATGAAATGTAGAAACTATTCATACCTCATCTTCCAAGTCGAGGGCAATGAGGTTGGTGACTTCCAGGCCATCTGCGGTGGAATTCAAACAAAAGAAGGCATCGGAAGACTGTCTTCGCCAGTTATCATAACTCTGAAGGAGAGATGTCATCTACGACACCAAAAAAATAAGAATGAAAAATTAGAAGTACTTCATAGTCTTGACAAAAAACCGATTTGTTTGCAATACAACTTCCGAAATCGTGAAAGCAAAAACCTCAACTCCATCAACGAAATTCTTAGTGATTTCTTCCTTAGAAAAAAGGAGGGATATAGAGAAGTTGCTTGGACAAGAAAGTCATACTGTCACTGCTCTTATTGGCCAGAATATATTTAATATAAACACTGATTTTACAAAAGTTCACAATGATTACTGAACCAACGACAAACATGAATTAAGTGCAAAGAAAGCAAAAACCCATTCCACCGTTTTTTCTTTGATCACAACAACTGATCATTCCCATAAAATCGGTGCCCTCTATGATAATAAGCCAAACGACATTCAACTTAATAAATTGCATAAATTACACAAAGCTCGCCAATATAACTATTTTAGAAATATATCACTCGCAAAGGCAATACCCATTAATTATCAAGCATTCAAAAGAACCGTTCCATTAAAGTGTGCTCAAGTAGAATAAACTAAATAATAGAGGAAACTTGCATAAACTCCAATTTAACAAGCACAAAATGAACCTGAGATTCTGTAAATTCCTCCTCAATAGACGTTTTGACAATAAGTTTTGGCCTATTATTCTGCTTAACAGCCGGAAATGCAAACCAGTAGTAGAATTTGTGATGTTTCAGATCCTAAATTAAAAAAAAGGAATAAATTAGCGACGCAAGATTGAACAAAACAATGAACAAGATAAGATGATGCCTCACACAGTAGGTTAAAAGTGAAAAGAGGAGCAATTTATTAGGACGGCTTAGGAAATCATGTTGAACATTGATAGACTCCTCACAAATATATTGACGGCCAAATTTATTTATGTGTGCCTTTTTGTCCAGTTGTCGGAATGATTCGATCGTATTAAGAACATAAACGTATCCAGCAACATTGAACAAATTTCCACCAGGAGATGCTTCACTTCTAAAAAAGTAATTGATTAGACATCCATGTTGAACAGCAAACAGTAAAACTATAGCAAAAGCCTACTCGTTCATACTAGCGTAATCCAAATTCATTCTCGGAGATACACCAGGAGGTGTACCGTTTGTGAATTGCCCAAATAGTGGGAATGGACCCTCATTAAGACGATAGTATTCTAGTTTCTTCTTTGAAAGGATATGCCAAAAAGTGGTATCAACAACACTATCAAAGGGAACGAAGCAAACATCTGACATTTCGGAACAGCCTGCAAATAAAAAAAACATATAACGCCTTAAACAAGTAGCAGCTAAAATGAAGTAAGCTATTAAAGCGATTTTCAAACAAAATAAAGTTAACGGAAAATGGCTTGGTATATATAGGTATAAGAATTTTGAAACCATCGAAATACGTACAGTTATGATAATGATCCAAAACGAATAGCTTAAAGGTGTCAAAATTAAAAAAAAACAATTTAAGCAATTAGAATAAATGAGTAATAAAACCGTAATTGTCTTACAAACACTCGAGTGCGAAATAGGATTTGTAGAATAACGACAAACCCTATTGGACAAACATGGAATTATTGAAATGTGTGACTAAGTGGGCGTTGGTTAAAATAAATAGCATAAACCTTCTCTATGAATTGACGAGTTTAGTCGAAAATATGACACTCAGATCAAAAGCAAATCATTATAGTCTGTTTATCTGCATCGTTCAATGTTGGGAGGCAAAGTTTTCATTTAATTGTGGATTGAACAAAATTTTGTTAGTTTTTATCTACTCAAGTAGAATAATATTATTAAATCACATACTCTACTTGTCTGTTATTCAATTAGACGCTATTTGTATTTAGAAATAAAACCGATCTGTTTATTTAAGATACTCCTTAAAGTTCTATTACTCTGTCTTCTTATGCTTCATCATATTCACTAAGATTTCGCTCAAAATTATTACTCTAAAATCCAGAAAATTTTTCAGAGACATTCATAGAATCTGCGCAATCTATGCCACATTCCAATTTATTTCCCCTTTTATTTCACGTCGGAAGAAACATACCTCATCTTCATATTGTCTGGTTACAACTGTGAGCAGATAACAATTCTATTTTACCTTGTTTCATTTTTATCGGATTGTCTTCATTGAGTGTTGAACCATATTTTTAAATAATTTTGTACTCCATTTCTTTATTTTATTCCATTCTCACTCACTTCGAATTGTCTATTGTGAACCTGGTTTTATTTATTTCTTGGCATTCTCAAGTAAAGAAATGCGTGCCATCTGCTAGATATGGGTGACCATTAGATCTCTAGATTTGATTTAACCCTTTTTGCAGAATAACTGGAGAGATTGATTAATGGAATGCTAATGAAGCATGCAAACCCAAGCACTTAAATTGGTGGGTACGACTCCTACTTTAGTTCTGTTATCATAAATTCACCTATGGATATTAGAAACCAACTTGTATGTAAATGTAAACAGTAAAATCTTAAAAAATTCACAAATTAACGAAATGCGAAAGATTTTATTGTGATCATTACAGCTAAAATTTTCCAGTCAAGTACAGTAATGTGATAAAAGTGCAGTTAAAAATTTTCATAGAAAATAGCTAAATGCCTATTTATAGAAGCACAAGCAAAAAACGGATTTACGAGTTTTATCGTCGTGTCACTCAAAAAAATTAATTTGCTTAGAACATTTTCTAGGGTCTTGAGTCATTTCAAAGACTGCGATGGCATGATTAAGATTCATATCACAGTTCTGATGTTAACTAAGTAACATTTAACGAATATAATAAAATCTCGACAACCTGATTTCGGTTCAGAAGTTAAAAAATATTAAATTAAAAATAAAGAAATATAACTTGAGCTTTTATTAATTCATATGTTTTCACAAGCTATTGTTTAGCTATGCCAATATAATTATTTTATGTTTGGACCCCGACCTTCACGATAGTCTTAATGTTCGGCTAATGTCTGGACTTAAAATTTGGTCACTGGTCCTTGCCATCTATTCTATTTTAATAAGCAAAGACAGGAATTTACTCTCAGCATCTCATATACCTAATGGAATAAGTAGAAACTTTAACACGTTTGTCAGCGGATATGTTGGTATGTTAGAAATAATTTCCTAAAGCATATATTTAGGTTGCTTATATTCAGACGTCTGTCTCCCATCAGAATCGTGCCAAGATGGTTAGGCTTTTTATTTGCTTGACATGCATTTAGATGAATTATTTGGGAAATGTGTTGATTCGGATTTTGATGGAAGGATGTATACATTAGCTTATGAAGAGCAAAATCTCCTCCGAAACCTCAGATATGCTTTTCATCGCTTTGGATTAGATTTTGATAATAAATATGTCCAATGTGTAATCCGGGGATTGATTCTAAAATTCAGGTGATTTGTTATGAAATAATTATCATTATATATTTGATTTCAATAACTTCATTTTTCTATTTTTTCAAAAGACTTCAAGATAGGCAAATGAACATTGTCGAGTTGTGTGGAGAAACGCCTCTTATGGTCACAGATTTTCTTTCTTTTGAAGAGCCACTCTTCTATGAAGATAACAGTTTTCTTTTAACCGACAATGATGCTCGCGATGATGAACAGTTTTCACCAGTCTCTAAAGCCCTTAATATCGATTGGAATCTTTTACAAAATGAAAAATATAATGATCATGAGGCAAATTCCACTGGATTAAACCAAGACGTAATTGAAAAGCCCCGGCATCTCAACCGAGAATCGCAATCTTTAGTTCAGTACTTCAAGTCCTTATTTGAGGATGCTAATATTGGTTTGTTAAATCACCTTCTTTATTCTGTATAGTTGTATTTCCTTCTTAAGAATGTTAGTTTTAGCAGTTTGAATTACTTTACTTCAAGATGTATTATTAGATAGAGCTTCTTTCGAAATGTCTAAATTCATAGGTTTAAAATAATATGAATCAGGAAACCAGAGGCCTTATTTATTCGGTCTGGTTTTAATTACACAAATGGAGAAAATATGATGTATATATCATTTTCCAAATTGACTTATTCTTTGAATAGCTAAAATCTATGTTGATCTGCTCTTACAAATGTTTTTTTTGACCTAATGGGATACTCTTACTATCACGGTTGTTAAAATAATAATTATACTTAAATTATATGAATCCTCTGGTATTCTGGACGTAAGTGTTTTTATGAACTCACTAGCACTACATTTATGTTTTTTTGTTTTTGCAACTGCACGGTTTTCCCTCTAAATACTCCGTTCATAGAAACTTCTCTTAACGCTCGGATTAAGTCTGCCGTTTATAATTGCATGCGAAATATGCCAATATCATCAAAATTTTTAACCAAGATACTATGTCGAGCAAATATGGCTCATCCAGTGCATTGAAAAATATCAATTTATTTAAAACAATGTTTTCTCAAAGATGTTATTTGGGCAGGGTATATGCTATTTAAACTGTTTTCCATCTCTCCTCAAAATCTCTTGATCGCACGAATTTTAAACAAGACATTCGCTTTATGTTTTTCTTTTCTAAAGTCTAGCATTTCTAAAAACCGTTTGAATTCAACTGAGAAAAAAGAATTTACATTTTACGGAGTTGTAATTCGTTGCGAATGAGGTCTTGAAATTACTAAATAAAAATAGCATTAAATTGGCTCATTAAATCAACTTTAAAATAAAAAAAATGCATGAGACAAAATACCTATGAATTACTACTGATTTGAGGTTTGCCATTATAAAACTTTTCTTTTTTGGAAATTGACTTTTCTTCATTCAACATCTTCAAATTTTGATTGATCATGCATTTAATGCGTGAGATCTCACTGTGTGGGACAGTGTGTACTGCTCAAGTAGATGGAAGAGGGATTTGAGTTTGGTACAAATGTTTTTTCCCATCTTTATTTTATTGGATATTCGCACTTCCAAAGGAGGGGGGGGGGAGGATCTAGACGAGGTAGGAATGGAAGAAGACAGCAACCAACGAAGAGTAGTAATTCTGTCTTGTTTACTTTCTATGTGGAAATTCTATTTTGATTCATTCGCTCTCGCTCTGAGCCGACCCGAACTTGCCCAAGACTTAGTTCTCACCTCTGTATTGTGCTGAGCGGTGTATATCAAGGTGTGTGCCCCCTTTTTTGACTTGAGATTTCTAATTATAAACGAAAGCAAAACTCGCTTCTTCACCCCACCTCATATCTGGCTTAAATTGTTACCTTTAAAAAATTACTTCTCATTTCGCTGTATTCAGGAAAGTTGGAGGAATAACAAATCGAGAATAACTAATTTAAAATCTGCATGCATAAAGTGTGTTAGAATGTTGAGGAAAATAATTACTAAGCTTATTTAAGAACGCTTTCTCCACCACTTAGTTTAGGAAGAAGATTAACAGGGGAGGTGGTGGTGGGGGGGGGGGGAATCTCCCTAATGTGAAACTGGATTTCTGCCTGACCTTTTATGTTTGTTAGATTTAACCAGTGCGATTGGTCGTTCTATCTGATTGGTATGCACCAATGAGCATTGAATTTACAACTTCCGACTTCATAGAAGATGACTTTAATCGTTGCGCCAACGGTGCATACAATATTGGTAGTAAAACTTCCCTCAAAATGTGTCTTCCTACGTAGATCGCTGCTATAAATCACGAAATTTTGTCAAAAAAGTGACCTCCTGTTTATTTTGACGTTCATTCACGCAATATATGAAAAATTGAATTATATTTATTACGAATGTTTAACAATGTCGGAAAATAATAAGTAGTATACGTAATCTGGTGTGTGTTCGCAAGCTAAAACGAGCTTTAAATGATAAGTACTTTGAACGATCTTTAATGTTTTATTTTATTAACCATCCCATTGTATAGGGAATTTAAGAGCTAAAATAATAGCTTACTTTCAATTTTAATATCGACTATCGTAACTAATTTATTTAAATATATTGGGTTATTTATAGTCCTAGAAAGAGGTAAAATAGTGGTAAACCTTATGAATAAGTTATCTTTCTTTTTGGGATATTCAAAATTCAAAGCAAATTCAGCATAATTTTATCTGCTAAAACAATTATGCAAATCTGTATACATATAGAATAAAATTTGCTCAATTGAAAAGGTATTACTTGATTGTAGATGCGATTACCCCGCCGCAACATCAAACGAACCTGAGGGTTTCGGGAAAAGCGGCGAAGGAGAAGCGTTTTAGTCGTGACAAAGGCGTTAAATTCAAACCAGATGCTGAATTAGACCACCAAGTTTGGATGCGCTTCTCAAAACCGTGAGTCATCTCCAAAGTCGTAGCTCATGCCCCCAATTCCCTCCAGCACTGCGATAAGTGTAATCATAAAAGTTCCACAGCTCATTTAAGACACAACTCTAGAAAGCCCTTTCTGAGCTAATCCATCTTATTTTTTTTGTCTCAGGAATAACTTAACGTTTAACTTTCAAGAGATGGAACTCCTCGTCTATGTGATATTCAATATACTCAGTACTGACTCACTTGCCGTATGTCCGTATAAGTGGACAAATACGAAATCAAATAGGTCTTCAAATAAAGCCTACATCAAGGTTTGAATCATAAATTCTATCACCTTCTGGGCACTTAATATTTTCATCCTCATTTTCTACTGAGTTCTCTTGCCTAAACTAGTTTACCTCATTCTCACCATCTTTAGATTGATTTCGTTAATGATTATTTGTACCACAATACCCCAATTCAAGCATTTTATTCTTCCTCAATTCCCTGTTCACTGTTGAAGATCAGGGATTTGAAGGGCTTTGGAGGCATCAATCAAGACTTGGTTAACTCTGAAAATCATCCCAAGAACAACATTTCTCGAAAAAACTAACTATTAGAAGCATTATAATCAGTATTCATCAATGAAAATTGTGTGGTTATTGGCAGTACATTGGTTCATTTTTAATTTGGAAAAAAAAGCGACTTTGTTGTGATGATTGAATGGTTCTTTATAAAAGATGTCAGCGGGACCACTTTGTGTTGAGAAATTTGCTTCAATGAGCACAACTTAAAAATGTCAATTACTACATCGGAATCATTAGTGAAAGTAATTTTGATAGTGGTATAGCGTTTTCTAAGTTTCAAACAGTTCAGCTTGCACGCCAAATATCTTAATTGCTCTTTAATTTAATTACGTGTATGAGTTATATTGGCAGAAAGTAATGGTATAGTGATTAGGGGGCATTAATATGCCGTTACAAATTCTACATATTTATTGAACTATGAGCGACATATTCAGGCCTGTCTCGGCTAGGTTAACATGCGCGTACGTGCTGGGTCAAGTACCTGAACAATTAGTTGAGGCAAAGCTATCGGGGCAGTCAGGAGTTAACTGACCAACTGTGCAATGAATTTGAATCCGTCTTGCTTTCCCTTTGAGTGAATTGTAGCTGAATATATTCAATGAAAGATTATATCAAAACGGTAGAACTAGGTCCTGTAACTGTACCACAGCCCACGAGCAACAGCTTCTTATCACCTGCTTTCCAAAAATATTGCCTTAACCCTTTAATGCCTGAATTATTTTTTTGAAAAATGCACCCAATCGCACTCACACGTGTCTCACTTCAGACTGATGACGGCCGACGTGAGGAGTTTTGGTGGTATCAGTCGAAGGCTATAGACGCATTGAACATGTTTCAAACGGCAATAGCGCCTTCTGTTACGAGTCTAGTACCAATGGAGCTTATTTTGAAAGAGGACTGTATGATCTCAACGACGTTAAAGGGTTAAATACTAATGCTGGAAATGACACCCCGATATGCTTTGGCTTAGACATTTGAGGCATCAAGAAATATGGCATTTGAATTCACTTTGACTCTCCTTATCATTAGAGTGGCTATGAGTAATAACATTAATTTTTCTGCTAACGACGCGATTCAGCTAGGCGTATTCTATCTAATTGATATGGGGGTGAATTCCTTTGCCCAAAACGAGTGGAATCCACTGCGCTTCTGAAAGATGGACTAAGGTAGGAGAATTTATCTTAGGTGTGCTTAGAGTTAAAGTCCACCACCAACCCTTATTGGGGTCGGCCATTCTAAAGGCCTCTCACTTTAATTAAACTATGCGAGTGTTCGATGGTAGGCCATGAGGATCTAGTGGGTAATTTCTCCCGCTCACTACTATGGGAGAGAATAATAGGCTACCGCTGAACTTATTAAATTATTTTTTGGAAGCCAAGTTTTTGTTTGACTTATATATATATATATATATATATATATATATAACTATAGTTGCATACATTTTAATTTTTTTTTCAGAGTGAATTATATTGACGCGGATCGTATTCTACGGGAGCTCTCTGAGATCATGGGTATTCGTCCTCCTATAGCACGGTTCCAGTAAGTCATTTACCAATCTTTATATAAACTTTCATGTTGAGTTAAGTACTATTGACTCTCCAGAAAAGTAAAAATTAAAACAATAAATTTTATTAGAAAAAATGGCTTTGGATAGAGAAAATTGGTGGGGCAATCGTAAAAGTGGACATTGACAAAATGAGACGTCACTAGATGGACGTTCACCGGTGTTCATAGCCAACGATATTTTGAAGTTAAGTCAATAAAATGATTAGTGGGATGCGCGCTCCACCTTATACACCATCTTCATGCTTGAGTCAAGTGTTGTTGGTACTTTCCGAGATAAAAATAACAATTATGCTATATTTTCTTCCCATCATTCTTTGAAGTAGCGCTCAATTCTCCTATTGGTTATGCGAGCCATTGCGAAGTGCACTATGCTGTACATGTTTCAAGTTAATTTATAACAAGTTTTCGTTACACTAACAAGAACTCGTGCTTTTTCCTCACTTCTGGCTAGGATTTCGGCTTGTAACTCGTAAAGGAAACAATTCTCTAATTTTCTATTATTTGTATGGCTTTGCTATTCTAATCAAGCTCCTAGAGGTAATATAGACTATTCACAAGATAAGTAGAGGCAGATTGAGGAGTATTAATAGTAATTACGAAGAATGAGATGACTGTTTACACCAGCCTTTTGGGGTTGAATACGCCTCACCATGCTTTCTAAAAATAACTTGAAATGAGTTCCACACGCCCACGCGTAGTTCGCCATTTATATCGGCAGGTGATTGGCTAGATGTGCACATACGTGCGCACAAATTAATTGTGGATAAGAGCGAATGGAAATTTGAGGAGAGGGTTGGGATTATTATTTGCGCTAACGGTTCTTTCAGACATTTTCACGCTTTGCAGGGTTGCCGGAAATTAGGGGTGTATTTCTTTCAAAATGTTTATTTGGTATTTATATAGCGTAACGATAAAATTATAAAGAACTAATAGTATAATATGTACGCACTTAATAAATAGTCCTCAACTAATTAATTATTCTACGAATTTAATCTGCTGAAGGGATGTTCCTTTAAATTACCATACTACTGGTTCTTGTTTTTTATAACATCTTGCTTAAATTAATTCTTTTAATCTAATTAAAATATCACATGCATCAGGAAGCTTTGTCCGATAATGTAAATACTCGAATTTCGCATCATTTATTTATAACAAATGGTGGTTTTCATGTTGGATATCAGTAGCTCTTTAGTTGGCTTCGGGCTTCACAGAGGGGAGGTACATCAGAGTCACAAAATGTTAAGATGGGGAACTGAAGTGTAATTCACAAATCTAAAAGAGACAGACACAGAGGTAGAGATAGAAGTAAGGTGAGTACTGGGGAAGTGGTCGAATATGACATACAGTCGGATCATGGTAGTTAGAAGTCAAAAGCTTATAGAGTTTTTCGCCATATGAGTATGCGTTATCCAGGATGCACCACGCGGAGGTAAGTATATCGTTTCACAATTGCAACTTATTTGGTTATAAGTTTGAAGTATTTTTTTAAATTTTAAGATATCGAGCTTATTGACAATAGAATACTGCATTATCTCTGGTTGCCGTTTAGTATATAAAACAGCAGGTTAACTTTGTGATATAATTTCGGATATTTATGCTTCCACCACGTTATTCCACAAAATGTATTGCAGTAAACAAAGTGTTAATTGAGTTTCTAACTGGTTA
Organism: Rodentolepis nana; assembly: GCA_900617975.1. Taxonomy (NCBI): domain Eukaryota; kingdom Metazoa; phylum Platyhelminthes; class Cestoda; order Cyclophyllidea; family Hymenolepididae; genus Rodentolepis; species Rodentolepis nana. Next base: position 10,559 of record UZAE01000094.1, on the reverse strand, counting down.
GTCACCTCGCTACTGAGTTAGAAGGCCAATAAATTGCTGGATTTTTACTGTGAGATTCTAGAGAATTGACGTTTTAATGGTATTCTTCCGATTAATATTTTATTTCAGCATATGCCCACTAATCTTTGAGCAACCCTAGAGATGGGATTGGCCTCTACGTCCAAGCGTTCAAACTAAGATGATTTCAGATGCTTCCTATGTTCCGTTTTCAGAAATAAATTATTTTTTTGGTAAATACGGAATTTTGGAAGGGAAATATATATATATATATATATATATATATATACGTTGACGCTTTCAAAAACCTGTAACTGCTGTAACTGTCACCCAATCGTGCCTTTAGTGGTTACGTTTTTACCGGACTACATGCTCTCAAATACCTCAAGCCATTAGAAGTTTTGAGAAAAATAACGAATTGTAAATAAATCGATGGTTCCTTGTCGCCGGTTTTGGAGATTTACTCCCTTTCGCCTCCCACTAACGCTTTCCATTGGACTCTTATTTGAATAAAGGGCATTTTTGCTAAGATCTTTCATTCATAAACTTATTCACACTGCTATATAGCTAGCATTAAAGGAGAAGTGAACTTTCTTTGCTTATCTCTTAGCTCAGTATTATCACATTTTTGGCAAAAGGAAGCCGGGTTTGTTCCAAGCATTTATTTCAATTTTCTTCCGCTACTATTTTTAACAACCTCCAAGGCAAAAGACGTATATATCGTGTTACCAGATGGCTGATCTAGAATATCACGGGCATTGGGAGTCAGAACTAATGTAAACAGCATGACAAATTATCATGCTCTCTGGGCATCACAGAGTACATATAGAACTAATACTTGCAAAGAGCAGGAGGTCAAAGGGAAGACATAACTGGAGTTTTATTTATAAATATCGTGTCCTGAACCAAAAGGTTGTGACCTGAGATACTCTGCGGTGTAGGAATTGCAGCTTATGTGCCCCCCCATTTCCCTTTTGAGTTCCTCCAATGTGTTCTTGTGAATTTATCCATATGTGCAGTGATCTTGAGAGTTATGACCAGGTAAACTCTGCTGCGTCACACCCATTTGACTATGTTTCATTACTAAACCCAGCTCTCTTCTCAGGCTTCCCAATACCGTTTTCCGGCTCCCTGATAGTGTCAAACCTAAGGCATACTCTACTTTTTCTTGGAGTCACTAAAGTGGAATAAAATGAAGTAAAACGGATATCAATATTGAGGTGATTTTTTCGGGGATTTACCCCACTACTTAGATCGATGTCAAAAAATACCCGCATTCACTTAACAATTTCATAATGACTTTATCCACTTTTCCACACTTTCTTCTCCTCTTTTTAACTTCAGACTCGACAAAACCGGTCGTGTACTCCTTTTTTTCGTGCCATTTGAGTCGGGAATGCTGGGCAAGGACATTGTCAGCATGATGCGTATGTCTACGCCTTTTCTAATCTTTGCCATCCCCACTAATGCTTCCATCTAATTCTTACCTATTATCTCAATAGCGGAAACACTGAAATGGATAAACAAAAACTCTATTCTTCAATACGGTGTTGGATTCCCTGTAAGTTGACTAATATTCCAAATTATCATATGCATATTTCATAAAACCGAATTCTAACAAATGGCAATAGTTTACCAATCGATTGTTAAATTGTAGTATCGTGTTTAAGAAGAATTTTTTGTTGGTTTAAATCACTCGACTTGTAACGTTGTGTAAATTGCTTTTGTTCGCTAAACTCATTGATAAATGGAATTAAATTAATGTTTATTCATGCTATCGCTCTTCTTGTTGCTATGGGGCTATCTAAAGTTCAGTGGCCTTGGATTTAAATAAGTGGTAGGAGGGCCACATGTAACCTTAATATTTTGGAACTGCTGATATTTAGTTTCCACAAATGCACTTTTAACAGCAAAGCGATTTAATGGACAGTAGACCTTCAGACTGTTCTCGTAACAAAATTATCTGAATTGGAGATATCCCTCAATATGACAAAAAAATTATTCTTTTGAGTAAATGTCATTTCGTTCTGTTCTCCGTGACAGGGTGTTTTATCAAAAAGAAGCGTTTAATGTATAATGGGACTTAAAACATGCCTTATGCTATGCCCTCCCCCCCCCCCTCCCCCAAAGGACATTTGATAGTGTTAAGCAAGAAGTACTCTATCTTTGATAACATGGAACAGAGGTAAATCGGGCTGAGTTGACATCCTCCTCGAATTTATAATCCTCATTTCTCCAAGAGAGGAAACATAATAATACGGTAGCAGGCTAGTTTTAATGAGAAGAAAAGAAGGATAAAGGTATCCCTGTTCATCATAAACCAAATATGACTTTGAGGAGGAATAAATTTGTAAAAAATAGAAATTAGATACCGGGCTCAAATATGTCAACCGCTGAAAGGCTGGAAAACGATAAGAAGAGAGGAGTAATAGTAATAATTAATGGTAACAATCAATAGGCATGTCGAAATTGTATTCCAGTCATCATAAGAACTCTTCCATCGACAAGAACTGAATGGTGACGGTAAACGGATGCAAAATTGAAATGACCCATAGGAAAATCCCTACTCATGTTGAAATAAAATCAGCATAAAGGTACTAGTGAAAGTCAATTGTGGTCATATTGCACAAGGAAGTAGAAATAACTTGGTGAACATCGTAAAGTCCAAAAAAAGTTTTTGGAAAACTTACACAAGCACTGCAAATCACGTTGAAGTGGGCTCTGGGATTAAATATTTTCTAAGTAAGTCCCACACGAGCTTTAAAGGATTTCTAATCGATTTCGATTTTGCTGTTTATATTATTATTATTATTATTAGTATTATATTATTTATATTCTATTGTTTCTACTCCTACTCTAACTTAGAATTCAAATTTAACGCCTTATAGTTCAGATAATATGAAATTTTTAAAACCTCCCTTTTACCTTATGAAACTGATGTATTCAAAGGGCTTAAGCAAATTGACTTGTTGACTTACTAATTATGAAAGTTAACTACATTTATAATTGGTTAGTGTGAATTGGAATTTTAAGCTGGAGACCTCCACATAATGTCCATGTTATCCGATTTTAGTGACTATTTTGTACACTATGCTTACAAAATCTATATTTCTGTCATATTCTAAGGGTACAATATGTGATGAATATTAGACTAACAGTATCCAAAAGATTCACCGACCTTTAAGCCTTAGTTGTATGATTAAACGACAGTTGACAATGTGAAAAACATTGTCAAAATCTTTTGAAGTAATGTGCGCCTTTGAAAATTAACATGAATTCAATTTCTTTTTTTGGAGATAAATAAAATGAACACACTAAGAATTCTGCTCTATGAGTCATTCAATGTTTATAACTTTCCCATGTTAAAAAGTAACCCTTAGAAGAAATGATTGATGAAATTTCTATTTTGAATATTATGTACAAATTTGAATATGCAATTAAACTGCTCACACTGCTCATTTCGTATTACAATACTATCCCTCCCACTCAGAGTCTCAAACTTTGAAATTTTTTTACTGAACAGTCCTCAAAAGAAGGAAGACCAGGTCGGTCTGAAAGTGTTTCAGTTGGCACGGGGCGACTGTCCAAGATCGAATTCGTCGCTGTTATAGTCGTGTGTGCTTTGGCAGTTCTTGTTGCTCTCCTCCTATTCGTGCACATACTCATCAAACGTCGAGAAAAACTCAGTGGCTACATACCTGCTGTTGATAAGACCTCGCGAAAACCGTCTGAGAGACCCTTGGTTGGAACCGCTTCACCATCCCCTTCGGGCTCAATTGTAAATGTCAGTGTCATGAGTAGTGGAAATGACTTCTTGACAAAACAACCCCACCAAGAGTCCACATCGTCTTGCTCTACTGGCTCACCACCTCCCTATCAGGAATCCATGGAACACGGCGGAATTCAGGTAAACAAAAAACGCTTTCTTCTTTATGCAAAATGATCGAGCTCCGTATTAATGCCGGAAAAGTTTTTAGTAATACTTAAGTTTCTCCAATTTGCAAATTTGAGCTGAAAATGCTGTTTTCTCAAGAAGGTACGTTAATTTCAAATAAATGAATTCAAATAAATTTATTTATTTGCGATATTATAGTGCTGACCACAAAACTTTCCACTGCTTTGAACTTTTGATATCTATTATTCACAGGGCAAAAAATAATTTCAGAAACAGTGGATTCTGACTTTTTTATTCTAGCTATGGAGCTGTCTTTCTAAATCCTTTAAGCGGCTCAAAGAATAAGATTGGCGCAGTTGTAGTAAGTAGAAACTTGGCCAATAATATGGATTAAATGTGGTCGAAACCTTTTTAGATGACAGAAATGATTAGAAATGATTAGTGATAAGATTTCGAAGACGCTAAACATCAAAGACGGAACATGACTGATGTCTGAAGAAGTAATTGTTTGTATATAGACCTGACTGGGGGGGGGGGTAGATTCCCGGCGCCCCCAGACTGATATAGTGATTCAAATGACTGGACTTATTTAATCTATTCGATCGACGTGGCCTCTGTTCAAATAAATTTATTACGAAACGTGTCTGTCCATCAACAGTTGATTTTAAATATCAATCTACGACAAAAGATATAATTTCTTAGCTGAAAAACTGAGATTCAAATTCATTTTGTTAATTTAAGCAAAATATAATGTGAGCGTATTTCAATTAAATTTCAACTTCAGATAAGTGTTGAATTGTGTATCTTCCATGACACTTAAAAAAGCCAGTTCAGTTGATCCCAGCGCTTCGAGAGATTAAAAATGCTAATGGAATCACAATTTGCTAATGTGATGAAACATTTTCAAACTTTCTGATGAATAAAAAATTTAAAATCTTTAAGTGTTTGACATTCAAACATCCTATTCTTGAACTTAATCCGATTTGGAAATTTACGTACCCTTTGCAATTTATTAAATCAATAGATAAGCTTTTTTAATCATTATTTGTAGTTTTACTTTTTGTTTTGGTCCAGCGGGAGTTTTCTTTAAAAGAATGTCGTTACTTCATGAAAAATTGAGCTTTATTGAGTGCAAAGAGTACTCCAGTGTATCTAATTTTATCGCCTTTTAATATACCTAACGACACAACTTGCACTTTTTATCCCTCACGGTAGCATCTTAGGTTTTGAACCTTAATGCCTTTTAATTAAATTTATAGTTATTTACAAAATTAATGCAGTAAGCAACTTAATTAAGCGAAATATTTCCCAATGCTTGTAATATTTTGTAACCTGAGTTCTTCATTAAGCATGGTTCATATCTCTCTCCTTAACAAAGGTTGTAAATTTGTTGACGCCTTATGATTACATTAGTAGACATCTTATTAAATGAGTGGATATAAATAACCAATAGCGCAATACGATTTGGCACTCCGAATAAGTTAGGGGGGACTAAATCCTTGTAGTGGGAAGACGTTGACGAAAACAGACTTACGGTATTAAATGCATTGCAGCCAATTTTCATTTTAAGGCCCAAATTAGAAAATTATTAAATTTAAATATTGATACTAATTTTGTTATAACCTGTCTTGTTTCCAAAGTATTTGACGTTCCCAGAACCCAATTAAGACTCATAAATGACTTAAAGATTGGCATTAATTCAAAACTGGTTAAGACGACCCCGTAACACTGTGCAAGTGTTTAAATGGGACAAGTTAGTGAATAAGTGACAAAAAATTAGGAAGTTTGTGTTTTATATGAACCTTTCATTTCTAACCAGCACTTATGCTTGAAAGCAGCAAGGAATGAAAGACAATTTTATTAGAAATATGGGAAAGAGTGGTAGTAAATTTATTTGCAACATCGGGAGATATTTTGGTCTAAAGTCTTTTCAGAGTGAACATTTATTTGTGCCTATATGATCCCAACTATTCTGTAAAAAAATAAAAAAATCCGCTGTTTGTTGAGAAATCGTGGTCTTTGTAAAATTGTCAGAAATGGCTTTTTCTAGATTTATTTGGTTCCAAATACTCACAAATTTTATCCCGATGGAGGTATTCGCTTCCATTCTTGTTCGAAGTGTTAATGGAAAAGTTTGGGTGATTTGAAAGCAACTTTAAGGAAAAATATGCCTTTACTTAAATGAATTTAAAGATCTAATCGCTCCAATTCTTTATAATCTTTGAGTGTACGTGTTATACCCTTTAGTATGGATTATAACAAGAAGTTGAATATAATTTTCACAGGATTTTGAAGCATTCGATTTCCAATATTTGCTTCCTAAGGCTAAGAATGAATTTACTCTGTTCAGATAATCGGTTAAAATAATATTTTGACTTTAGTGGGAGTTTTTGAAACATAGCTTCCCATAAAATTAAAATTGATTTCGTCTTAGGTTGTCTTTTTACCAAGCCCCTTATGTGAGATTTTATCAATATGTCCATTGACCTAGTGCTAAAAAGCATTATATTTCTCTAATTATTTTCTAATCATTCTAAAAGATAGTTTGCCATATATGGTTTTTAATTTCAAAGCGTATATCCTTACTAATTGGCTAATACGGCACTCCAGTTTAAGAATATCATTCATCCTATTGGCCGTTTTAAACATTTTGTAAAGGCCATTGACTCAATGCAATGTTATTTAGCATGAATGTGCGATGCTGTCTATTAGCCACATCGCCAAAGAAATCTAATGACCCTCTCTTTCCGGACTCAACTTTTCTTTCTCATTTAATTCTGGGAAGATTAGTATATTGAAAAGAGCATATTTTAAGGAATTTAAAAGCCTGTGTCTATTGAAAATAATAGGATAAGTGTTGTAGATGAATACATCTTTAGATTTAGTCTCAAGGGAAGTTGAAACGGAACAGGGAAATTGATGCCTCAGCATCCATACAGAAGAACACCTAGCTGGACTAGGTAAGTTGGAATGATAGCGCATGGAAAAGGGTGGTTAATTATGAGAAATGGAGTCCAATCATTTCATTTATTCCATGCAAAATAGGGACCGTATTGTAACCGTGAGTTTCCATCCCTATTTCAAAAATTTATTTGCCAGTTAATAGATGAGATTTCATCACATCCAATTAAGAAGCCATGAATCGTTAAATAACTTCTCAAAATTATTTTTTAATAATTGAATTTCGAATCAAAATTTGAATATGGGCTATTTAATTATGGTTCTTTAAGAATGGATTTGTTTAAGTTCACGATAATGTCTAAACGATTCCTATCAAAATATTTTAATGAAATCATTTCTGAAGTGATGTCAATGCCCCTTCCTCTATTTATACTTAAATTATTACACCATTCTGAATACCAGCAATGGCTGTAAACAAAATAATTGGAATTACTTCATTATTATTCAATTTCCGTTCTGTTACTTTAATTTTTTGATTCATAAGTAGTATGCGCAATTTTTGATTGATTAATACTCTTTTAAAAGTTTTATTTTAAATTGCACTCCAATGGATTACAATATTGAGCAAAATTTTGATATCTACTTTTGATTTGGGATTACAGGGTACCTATCGCCCTCCATTGGTAAGTGCAGGGGGTTCTGAGGCATCCACCGAGTCAATGGCGGCTTATTCAAACAAGCGTACGATCCAGCTAAACAGCAATTCCTCCTGGTATCACGATGAGTGCCGTTTTTGTCTGCATGATACTTCTTGTCGTCTTGTCTATCAGTTTTTTGATTATGTGACTGTTCATTTTGAGGCCCGTTTTAATTGACAAGTTTTTTTGTGAGTAATGATTTAGAGCAAAAGTTGGAAATGTGATCCCTTAAGACATATTAAATGATTGGCTAAAATATGTCAGAAGGGGTCAAAAATGTCATGATTTATAATAAAAGGAGTTCCGAATGTATTTCCTTCGCACATAATAGAAATTCTCTTTTGGAAAGTTTCAAACGGGGCTTTGTAATGAAATTTAGTAATCCACAATAAGGTTTTGACAACGAGAATGGATGTTAACTTGGATCCACCTGAATCATAAAAGATAATAACATGGGTCTTAATGATTCACGTGAATCCTATCATATCATTTATATCAAATGGCAGACGTTTTGATAGTTATCATTAGCCCTTTAGCCGACTTCGAAATTCACAGAGGGGAGGAAGAAATAAAGTCTCAAAACGTGGGAAGGAGGGAACAGAAGAGAGATTCATAAACTTAAAAGAGACAGACAGACACAAAGGTGGAGAAAAGTAAGGTGAGTACTGTGAAAGTGGCCGACCATGCGTTACAGTGGGATCATGGTAGTTTGAAGTGAGAAATCAACTGCCGGTTTATAACCTTTTTTGCCGCATGAGTATACGTTGCTCAAGGTCAAAAAGATGAGGTGGTTATAGATGTTGTTGCCGTTGTTCTTCAATATTTTAAATGATGATTATGTAGTTCTTTTGATGGATCTTGCAGTGTGTTTAATCTTGCACACATAAAGTACACTTTATTTTCTAACTGAATTGCCATTGGCTAGCAAGTTTTACCAAACACCCATATCAGGTGTGCGTGCACAGATAGCAGAGGTGTGCTTATGTGCCGAATTAGAGTGGATCTATGGTTCAGATCAATTTGGCTTATCTCAAAAATACGACATGCTCTCTTCGCGTCGATTAGGCTCTATGAGCTCGATCGCTTCGTCAGATATTTCAAATAGTACGTCATTACCTACAGATCAAGTGCAAAGTGATCGAGAGTTTGAGGTGTTTCGGAAGTATCGAAATGGTTGCGAACCTCGGTCTACAAGACCTGCTGCAAGAGGAAGTGTTTTACCGAATTCTAACTCAAAGAATGGATGTAATTATACCGATGTTTACACAGTTAAACCGTGAGCAATTTTAACTTCCATGCATTTGTGAGTAGTGATTATTCAAAAGTTTATACTTATTAGCATATTTCAAGGAATTCAATTCTTAAAATCGGGTACAGCCTGAATATTAAATACATTTTCATCTTTGAAAATCTCATTTATATGGGCTAAAACTCATGCTTTATCGTTGAATATCGGAATTTAAAATGATTTCAATATTTTAATTTTATACATTTCAAATTATTGCCATTATTCTGCGACTATCCTATTTAAGTAATACACATGAACTGTAGCATAAAAAATTTGTAGGTTCAAAATGACAGTGTCAAATTCATTATTTTTTTTCAGACGCACACTCTAATAGCCTATTATATGTTGCGCTTCTTTTAATAATTAAGAATTGATTAATAAATAATCGGTCTTCATACCGTTGCTGCATAATTAAAATTAACGAATACATCAATGTAAAGATCTAAACGAAGATATCAATAGGCATTCTCGATTGCGAAGTCCTGTTTAAACGAATAGTGTATTTTAATTATCAACTATAGATTTAAAAACTGCAACAACAATTTCAATTCATTTTTCTTCAGTTTAGGAAGGAAACAGTTCACTTAGCTTCAGTAGAAATTTATGTCTGAGATGTCTCCGGTTTAATATATCTCGTCATATTTAGCCAAACTTTTGAGATAATTTTTCTGGAATATTTAAAAAAGGGAGAGATTTACTGATATTTATATTTTATTAACTTTCTTCCTTTTCCTCACAATAAGTCTATTGCTTTGATAACATCATTTTGTCTCAATACTGCCTGCACATTATGAGTCCAGATACTGAACTTCTTAAAACAGTGCTATTTGCTGAGGATTGTAATGCGTTTCAACACGCATGCATCAGTTAGCTCATATAGCAGTGAGTAGGGCTTTTTAGACAAATCTATACTTTCTATTTTTTTTCTATTTTAAACCCCTTCGGACTAAAAAAACAGGTCATCATGATAGATAAGCTAGTTTACTGCTCATCTCTTGCAATTTCAACTCAGCGCGTGGCTGTAGTGATAGACGTAATTTCTAAAAATGAAGATTATTTGATGATAAAATTAGTGTATTTACTTACTCCATCATTGACGCATGAGATTTCTTTGGGAGGAGGGGGGGGGGGTGGATTCAACTGGCCTTCGTAATTAATTTTTATGAATGAGGTGGCTAAACGCGTAATCACGTATTTGGAATAATGGGGTGGTGAGGTCAGCAGACAGTATTAACCTCAATGATGTGATGGTCTATAATTAGAAAAGGCTATTTATCAAGCTCAAAATAGGTGTTGTACTAAAACATCCACTGATTTATAAAGAACATTTTAAGTGCGAAAACAGATGGATTTCTCTTAGGAAGAAAACTTCCAAACTATTTTATGTACTCTCCATTAGTTTTAGCCTTATGGTTATAGTATGGAGACAATTGTATGGAGGCTGAATCGAGTGTTGAGTATATACATAGAAATTGCATTCTGGAATGCTCATTAATTAATATATTTCTAGCCAAAGCTAGTAGCATTAAATTGTAATTATGATGGAGGATGACTGAACCTATTCAAAGAGTAGGCATGATCACATTCTCCATGCGAATACTTGGGTTTTTAGTGAATGAATCGCAGTGGTGCCATTTTGTTCCTTTGGTCGCACTCATATCGATCCAGACAATTTTATCTAATGCAAATTTGCTTCTATAATTGTCCTATCTCATTCATTAGTCCATATGCACTCATTCCCACCGCGTCTCATCCAAATGACTCACAAAACCCCTCCCCC
>UZAE01000093.1:0-39516 GCA_900617975.1 Rodentolepis nana | reverse complement strand
TGCCTTTCTCTTGATTTGTCCATATGGTTAAATAGAGCATAGGGGAGTTGAATGTGAAATGGAGCAACTGAATAATGGGCTAGTAATGTATGGGGAACTATTAATGAACCACTCATATTAGGGATATGGGGTGTGCGATAGACTTACCTCCACGTGGTGCACTCTGGGCAACGTATGATCATACGGCAAAAAAGTCTGTTAACTGGCGGTTGAATTATCACTTCAAACCAACATCACCCCGCTGTATGTCATATTCGACCTCTTCCACAGTACTCACCTCACCTTTTTTCTACCTTTGTGTCTGTCTCTTTTACATCTTTGAAACACTCTTCTGTCCCCCCCCTCTCAACTTTTTGTCACTTTAATGTTCCCTCCCCTCTGAGAAACCTGAAGTCAACTAAAGGGCTAATTCTTACTGGAGATGATCACTAATTGACAAGCTCCAACTGTGTACAATTCAAGAAAATTTTATTTGCGAATATTTCAATATTTAAGGGTTCCCGATGATTGTACCTCGATATGCAATCAAAATTAATTGTGTGTTTATAGTTTCATTATTACTTAACGCGTGATTGTTGTGATATTTTAAACTAGTTCGATTTATTAAACTTTGTGGCGGAGTACAGACAAATCGAATAATTACTTATGCACTTCTGTTTGAATGACGCTATACTCTCCTTTGTATCGTTTGTTAATGTTATAGTTAATGATATAATTGTTGTCATTACTAATGACAGGTGGAAGTACAATGAAAACAATAGCTTAGCTACTTTTAATGTGACATCCTAATTTTATCGAAAGTGAGTAGACTCTAGTGACCTTCCCAACCTTTTATACTGCATAAATGTACACAAGCGACATGACCGAACGTTTGACTTGATTAGCAGCAAAAAAAACATATTTTGAAGGTTGTTAATGTAATCTCACTAAGAAAATCTGGAATTAAATCCTTAAGGCAGAGATGTGGAACATTGTTGACAACGCATAGTGCACTCTTGGTCATATGAGAAAGTGGACTACACCGTCATTCCAGAATTCTAATATCATGAGACAATGGGCATGTTGCCTTTTTTGCATACTTCTTCTTCATGATCCTCCATTTCATTGCTTACTGGAGATTTTATCGATTGAATCTGCTTAGATTGCAATAAGGGCAATTATAATGTGTTTATTCGAGTTAATCTCATATGATGCATTGAAGTTAGCTAAAATTATATACCATATTTCTTTAATAATTGAGTCACTGTTGTATTTATAGGAATTGAAAGTTAATTAACCCTTTATTTGTAGAAAAAGGCATCCAATCGCACTCACACGTATCTCACCGCAGACAGATGCCGCCGACGAGATGAGTTTTGGTGGAGCATCAGGCGAAGGCTATGACATGTATTGAGCATGTTTTAAATGGCAATGGCACCTTCTGTTGCGTGTTCATTTTAAATTGAACTTATTTTGAAAGAGGACCGTGGGGTCGTAAGACCGTAAAAGGTTTAAAGAAAATGCTTATAAAGTTGTAAATGAGTTCCAAAATGAGAGTCATGTTTTCAATTAGTGGCAGATTAAAATAATACTTGCTATCTGCTCTGTAGACCAGAAGTCGAACTCACGCAAACTGCACCGTAGCAAGAAACACAGGCTCTTGTTTGAGCGATAATAGTCAAAGTAGTATTCTTTAGAAAAGGAGGCGGGGTAGGGAAGATTTTGAAGAGTGTGCCATTATTTTTCAAAATCTAGAATTATAGATTTGTAAATCGAAGTAAATTTATTCAGCTAAAATAATGAATTCACCTATAAATATGCCACCTAATTAAATAAGTTGACGCATTTGCATAAATAAGTCGATCCGTAGTCGTAAAATAGTGAAGAAGTATTTCTGAAGCACTAACTAGGATTTCCGCTCATTAAAATTAATAACGTTATGCTGAGTTGATGGTGATACTCGATTGGATGACCTTATACATTATTTAGGTGCTTTAATTCCCAAATCCCTCTGTCTCATATCGATATTCGAAAGCGTTCAGAATGACTGTGTTGTGTCCTCATTTCTCGTTCCACTTTAAAGGAATTAACAAATCACTCGTCAAATATGATTGTAAGTACATTCATACTGTCTGTATGTGCTTATTCTGCAACTGAATACATTTTGATACTAAATAGTCATTCTGATATTGCTATAATTATGCCTATTTGCGAGTTATTTATTTGAAAATTCTCTAAATCCTACCTTTGGTATCATAAGTTGATCATTAAACCTACAATATGCGATAGGTTTGAACCTGAATTTCTCAATTAAGCTCATGATTATATCCTCTTATATTTAGTTTAGATGATTTGAAAATTTGTTCTATTGTGAGTTTCTTCTGTTGTCTTACAACCTCTACCATTTTAATTGTGCTTTCTAACTTCTTCATTCAGTATGTTTAGTTTGATAAATCACCTACCTTTTGTTTATTTTTATGTTAGTTTGCCTCAAACATCTTACCTACACTATCTGTTTCACTTGTACAAAATTACACTCTCTGTTTATATTGTTCTTCCTATCTTGTAGTATCAACGGTCATAAATCAGTGAAGAGCATTAACCCATCTTTACATTGCCCCCCCCCATATCCAGGAACACTGTTATAAAATGATTTGGCATATTCACCCTCATTTAAACAGAAGTATTTGGCTCACCTGACCCACTACTTTCAAGTCCTTCATTGGAGAGTATTAGTTATACATTATTTTAGAGTACGAGGTGTGCGATAGGCGTACCTCCACGTGGTGCACCCTGGGCAACGTATACTCATATGGCAAAAAAGTCTATCACTCGGCAGGTGACTTCTGACTTCAAACTACCATGACCCTACTGTATGTCATATTCAATCACTTCCACCATACTTATCCTACCCTTTCTTTCCCTTTGTATCTGTCTGTCTTTTTAACATCTTTAAACACTCTTCTGTTCACCCCCCTTGACTTTTTTCGATTTGATGTTCCTCTTCCTCTGTGAAGCCTGAAGTCAACTTAAGGGCTAATGATAACTATCATAAAGCCTGCCATTTGATATAAATAATTTTAGAGTATTGATTAAGTTCGCGATTATTATCGCAATTCATTATCATTTATGGATCAAATTAAAAAAAAACAACATGCCTCGTGACCCAAGGTCGTTTGCCCACATGTGAAAAAAAGTTTATGAATTCATAATTTGGACATTAATTAATTAATTATCTGTTGTGGCCTGTGTTATACGTAGAGGAAGTGTTCCCTTGCCACTGTTCATAAATACTAATGACCACATGGAGTTGTGTACTGTAAATTAATTTCAGCTTGAGAAATCAGCTAATTTTTATAATAATAAGTTATCCCATCGCTTCTCACTATTAATGCTGCCATACCTACGGCACGAACTATTATGAATTTCTAATAATACTGGAAAAAAGAAAAGCAATTAAAAAAGCGGGATCTCCTTTGTTTTATCCATTTTTAGATTCGATTATATGTTTCTTTAATGAGTTCTGTGATCTTTATTTGAAATTAATGTGCAGTTCATTACTCCTGCAATGTTCACAAATTTCATTCTTATCAGTTATGGAATAGAAACGCCTAACAAAATCGGGTAAATTACTGGATGTAGCTCTCATATATACCTATTGCGAATACTATTACGGTCAGTAACCAAACGACCTCTTATTCATTGTGACCCCACGGCTTAAAGCGACGCAGGGATGAGTGTTAAAGAATTGGATGTTCCAATAGAGAAGGCTCAATCAAGAACTGTGACCTGGAGGCTGATACGTATGCATTCTAAGCCAGAGACCTTGAAATTGAGGTGATATAGTGGCCTTCGCTCCATCCACATCGTAGGTAGGCAGCAATTTCTCAAAAGTGAATCACAGTTGCACAACTAGTCGAAGCTTACATATAATAATCTGGAAGAGATCATAAAAGCTTTAAGTTTGTGGAAACTTCCCTACACTTTCGATTAAATGAAACGAAAATTAACCAACATGGTTTGCATTTTCATAGTCACCTCCAATTTGGTTTATAGGTGAAAGTAGTCGGCACCCTTTTGATCGAAATCTGCGTAGTCAAGGTCACAGCTTAGTGTCTACCAGATTACTTATAAAAATCCCGTCAAAATTTGTAAAGGCGCAAACTTTTGTTTGTCAATGCTCTTTTAATAAATAAATGTTAATTTAATAGCATTTATATAATTTGCACTTCATAATTAGAAAAGCAACATGGCAACAGGATCAAGTGTATTGAATTAATTAATTTCATTAACAATGGACAGAAGAAAGAACCATCTAAACGATTTTCGCACTTGACAAACATTTGCTTCAAATTATCTGCAGCATTTCAGATCAGATTATTACGACTCCGCGTTTCCTTTGATTATTAAAATTCTTAGGGGAGGCAAACCCAAGCTCACATTTATTATGGTAACTATTTACGTCTTAGATGTTTGCCCACATATTGGGCACACGAGAGCAGGTCGCTCGCATACAACAGATTTGGGAGTAAATAACCTTCAGGAAAGCGTGGTCAAATGCATGCTCCCATACGCGCATATGCACGCACCCAAGGAGCGGCGTGAAATCAACCGGCCACGGCAGCCGCTAGAGCATATTGGAAGAATAGAGTTACAGACACACCGTCATTGAACAGACTCACACACACACACACTCACTCACCCGCTCAGTGATAAGCGCAGCCATGTGCGCACTAGGACAACTAGGTGAGTGAAGCTTTTCTCACAATACTCACGTCTCCTAAGGCCTTATGCGTTTTACTGTGCTATCTTTTGCCTCCCCAGGAGCGTGTGTTCGCTCACCCACTGCTACTACTATAACCACTGCGGTAACTGCTGCTCCTGCTGCTGCTTCTGGTGTTACAGCTTTTACAACTCTTCCAAAATCAAACTCGCCTCACACTAAAATCTTTCTGTGTGCGAATTTCTCAGGTATTTGTGAGCATTGAGAACTGCAAACGGATTTACCTGGAGTTACTTCCCTTCCCTATTTCCACTACACACATTCAGGCATGTAACTACTTCACTTGAGGATGCATAAATTACCAGTCGGATTCTTAGCAGTCGTTTTACTGATCTCATTATTTCTTTCTTTCACATTGGCCTCATACTGTTCTTACAAAACCAGTCTGAATCTAGCGGCTACTTGTGGGACGCTATTCATATATACACCGCCTGCCAATTCTACAGCAAGTTGCCTTGTTATGAGTTTATGATGATTAATTTGCTTCCTGTACTTTTATTTAAACCCTCTAATAATTTCTCAAGTCAAACGGACACTTGTGAACTAAGCAGGATTCTTTTGTTTTCAAAACAAGTCAAGTGGACATTTATTAAATCATCGCTTTGCAATTCCCCTAGAGAATGGACAAACCTTTTACTACAGTACTGTGTCTACTCAGATAGAATCACTTCTTGTCTAATAAGATTATATGAATGACCACCTTTCTTTGGCGATTAATTATTCGAATAGATTTATTTCTATTGCAAAAAATTAATTTCAGACTTCAATGAATTCCTTGGGAATTCATTGGCTTTTAAAACCTATTTCGGCAACTTCCATTAGACATTTGGATTGCCATTTGCGACTGTTTAGTCATATAGCAATAAACACAGAAACAATTGGAACTTAAACAATCCCCCTATTTTTCCAAATTTTATAATAAATTACAAAATCATTTAAACGCATGATAATTTCAAACGAATGCATATGGGGATTATGCATCAATTTTCCGCTTGAAAAAGTTGGGAATCCTCTTAAGGCGGAACAATTTTGGCTTTAAAAGATTGTTTTTTTAACAAACTGTGCTTCATGTAAGGAGGTTGAAATAAATCTAGACAGTTAGGTGCTTATTTGGCAAAAGGGGGCAATGTCAACTCGAGAAGTAGTATTCCTCCTTAAATAAGCCTAAAATTCTCTTGCTTTTCACTAGCTACGCTGTTAATATAACACGTTCATTATATCCTTTTTAATGTTGTTACATTGAAAGGAAAAGATAAAAAATTTATTAAACACTGGCCAATCAGCCAAATGCCCAATTTCCATTTTCCTATGCTTTATAGATTGTTGTCATAATTGTTTTCATTCGCTATCCAGGCCTCTTATTCCCTCTGGATTTACTTTTGTAAGAGAGCAAAGAGACTAATCTGCTTGGACCTTTACAATCACTTAAACGCGTGGCCGTATACCTCATAAAAAAGGAAGTTTAACCAGTTTTGAGAAACAAGAGGGTTTGTTGTGTGAGCTTATTTCATCACATTAATTTAAATTAAATCAATGAAAACTCCAATTATAGTGGTGGTAGTTACCCCCCCCCTCCCCCCACTCCCCCTACTTTTAGTGTAAATTAAGGTAGAATTGAAGTGAGATGCCATATTGGAATATTTCACAGTACTCACCCCACCTTTGTTCTACCTTTGTGTTTGTCTATTACATTTTTGAAAAACTCTTCCTTTCCCTTCCCCCTGTCGACATTTTCAGTTTGATGTTTCTTCCCCTCTGTGAAGCCTGAAGTCAACTAAAGGGCTAATGATAACCATCAGGTCGCCTGCATTTGATATAAATAAATAAAGGTAGAATTGCAATTTCAAATGAGGTCTCATGAGTCATTGGGATCATAAAGGAAGATGCAAATTTTTTTTTACACTTGCTTATAGGATTGTTATTTTCTTTGAGATTATTGTTCCATTCGCAAAATGCTATCAGCAGCTGACATCCCATAGGAACATAGTATTTAATTCTGTTATATAAAGTGAGATGGCCAACTTTGAAGAGTTTTCTGTTATTAAAAGGGATCAATATTGTGAACTAGTTGTAGGGAGTGCAATTCGCTTAGCGATAAGAGAATTAAGACTAACTTGTCTCTAATAGTACTCATCATGTGGCCAGGTGTTTGGGTCTGAGGACGTCAAATTTATCTACTTGGAAGTGATGATCTTGAAAAAAAGATAGCAAAATTTGCCTGTTTTCGTTTTTGCAGATATTTTTTTACTATTATTTCATTGTGAAATGAGCTATTTTTATAAAATGAATTCGCTCTGAATAATGTGATGAATTTCCATTACCATTGGTAATCATATACTGACTCATAAATTGGAGATACTTTGATGCGTGCTTTTATTGGTATTTGCCTATTGGAGTGTCATTGAATTTTGTTTTAGATCATATCCCCACTTCCGTCATGGTTGATGACTATTCACTTCAAAAATGATCATTCTTTCTCTTTGATTGGCCTTCCATTCCTGCTCGACGGAGTTCAAGGCAGTTCATCCGTTCTAATCCGCAATTCCCGATCTGAGTGTATATCAGTGTACATCACCCTGACAAAGCTTCCAGAAGAGCCACCAACATTCTCCTGTCGGCACAATCATTCAATTATAGCGATGATTCAAATAGGTTTGGGTAAAAATTCGGGCCATTTACAGTCGGCGTCGAAACGAATTGATATTTGGCGCAATTTAAAGACGCAAATGGTGGGAAAAAAATTACCTGACAGTCATTTAAATTTGGAATTAGAACACGCGTTTCTTGTGGAGAGTAAACCAAATTTCTTAAGGTACGTTTATTAACAGTTTTGGATGGATAAATAATTTTATTTTAGATATTGATTAAAAAGGTTAAACAACCAAGATAATGTATATAATTATTGCTTTAGGTACCTAGCTTTAGTTATAAATTATTAATCTGCCAATAAAAGGTGGACTTCTCTCTTTTTTATACACACTAAAATTTTATTGACTAATTGTTGAAATTAAAATTTCAGGATTTTTGGCTTGTTTCCCTCTTTAAACCAATCTTTAGTCCAATTTGTCAGAGTTGAAACAGCTCGATTGGTACTGGGGTTAGCATGATAGTACTTTAGAAATCAGTTTGTAAAAATATTGATCTGTTTCATGTGTTGAATTTAATTTACATACTTCTATCCATTGCCGGTCAAAATATGCTCTATTCATTTAAAATCAGAAACACTTTGAATGTACGCAACCATTTTTCTACACACTTACCAGTTCATTTTATTAATTGGAGTTTACGTTAACGATGAATAAGTTCCATAGTATGATAATGAAATTTCACTATATAATAGTTTTCGCGATATTAGGTTGAAAATATCATGCATTACCTTACGCTTAATTAAATAGTTTGCATCATTCCCATACGATCATTTAAAATAATAATAGCCCATCTGATAGTTTCTCCAACACAATTATAGTTTTGAACAAATGCCTAGGTTTTCCTCATAATAACTTGCATGCACAGCCCGATGTGAATCAGAATGAATGTCTACAATACGTTCTGAAATAAGATTTAAAAAAATAACTTTAGAGGTAATGAATAGAGTGCGGTGATGAAACGCAGTTATATTAATGACTTAAACACTCGAACTGAGAAGGTCGTTTGACATCTTGAGGTCAGATCGTATTTCATTAGTTGCTTCAAATGGATTCGAAAACGTGATGTGGTATTACAAATCTTTCTACTCCCAAAGCATAAGCCGCTTTGCATGTTTACACATTTAAAACCGATTATTAATTAATTATCTTATTTATAATAATCATCTTAAGAAATTGCATGCAATAATGATTTCAGTTTCCTCTATTTTTAGTGCTCTCTTTGTTCTGGCACAAGCAAATCGCGAAAACAGAAAATCATTCACTCCCAATGAGGATTCTATAAAATCTTTGTTCTTCATCTGGAAAATTGGATGCAGTTACCTAGACGACAATGCCCTGCAGGTCCTTTCGAAGATTGAGAACAGATTTAAGGAAAATTCGTCCATCGCGGAGTGGTTGGGATCAAGAGATTTACTAGATGAAGCTAAACTTCTAGACTGGGTGGTCGGTGAATATAAACCACTTCCAAAGTCTCGCGTTAAAAGACAAGCTCTTCAAGGCTATCAACCTATTTATCCCTCGCGTACGGCAGGCGCTGTTTCCGAAGCCTCAGGATTATCACCCACAGATATTCGACAACCTAAATATCCGATTGCAAAGCCAAATGCTGCAATTTTGGTTCAACCAGTTTTGCCAATTGAAATAACCGTTCAACAGATCTCAAACTTTCAGATTCCACCAAACACATTTCGTTCCCTTGATGGAAGTAGACTTCAACTTCGATTATTTGAACATATTTATCCAATGCAATTCGGAATCGATTTTAAGGATCCTTCAGCAGCAACAGGCCGTGAGATCATAAGTGATAGTTCAAGCTGGATTTCCTTCGATTCAACAACTGAGATTTTGCGACTTCGTCCATTTCTAGAGCACGAAGGAACGCATAAATTTGTTCTCTGCGCTTATAATATGCTTAATAGTCGTACATGCAGTAGGTTTGCAATTTAAATTTAATAATTTTAAAGTGACGCTGATTAAAACATAGGTCTCTGAGATATCGAATAAAAATGGGTTATCTATGCCACGTAGTAGGACATACATAGTCATTAGATTATAGGGATAAAATGATATGCATCTGACAATCTACATCATCTTTGAATTTCAAGTTAAAATGTATCAACTCACTGATTTGGAAGCTTAAGAAAAATGTGAATAAATGAAAGACTGATAAGGTAGAATGTCGCTTTTAAAAGTTAACTGCATCAAACATATCGGTAACTTTTCATTTTGCCTTTATTTAAATGAATTTCACACACTTAATGAAAGCAAAACGCAGTTTCGCCAATTTGAATAGATGTTTGTGGTTTTGGCGAGAGTTAGAACCAAATTTTCATGAAATTGAAGGTCACTCGTTTAAAATAACAATGTCAAGTTGTCTCAGATTTCCTGAGGGGTTACTTTGGATTGCGTTTGACAAGTTCTATATTTTTTAAATAGTGTCTTTCACAGGTCAATGCTCTGTTTATTTTATTGTTGAAATTGATAAATTTATAATTGCTGCATACAATTTCTAGTTTGATTAACTATTGGAATAATTTTTTGTTTAGTTCCAAAAGCATCTGAAATGCTTCTAAATTTATTATTTCATCATTGCATAGAAATTGATTATATATTTTTAAAATGTTAGAACGAAAGCTGTGATATATTTCGAAAATTTATGCACAAAATTAAATAGTTTGTCTTTCAATTAAATATTAAAGAGGGGTATTTGAAATATGAATTTTTTATCAGAGATTTAATTTACCATTCAGCCATAGCCTAGCCAGTAAGAAAAATTCAATCTTCCACTGCATATATAACATTTTTAAATAATTGCAATAATCAAACTCCTATATCTACAACTGATACATTACGGTGTTGTGCGAAGCCTGAGACGAATTGAGACACGAATAAGCCTTAACAAACCCCAGGAACCTCTATGGAAATTAACCCAGATATGTCAATAGCATTGAGGAAACAGGGTGTTTGACGTGAAGAGCAATTATTGTGTATATGTGCTACGGGTACAGAGCTTAGTCGTTGAAATATCATGAAGGATTTGTCCCAAATGCAGGGATTATTGATTGGTAGTTGGTTGTGAGACCTCTGATCACATGACCAGACATGCTCCTTTGTTTCAATTGGAGTGTACGTGATATTTCTTTGTTCAGCCCGGGCAGCGTTATGCACTCCGCAGTCCACAAGGTTCTAATTTTAAAAAAATTTGACAATTAAGGCTTATTTCTTAAAAAAATGCCCTTGAAAATTTAACTTCCTCATTATTTACCAAATCAAATTACCATTTCAGCATAAAAATTCTATTTTGGTAATTAAGTGGTATATATTAGAGCAATTTTATGTTGACTATGTGTGCTATTCTCAATTTCCACTGGTACATTTTGTGTGGCATTGATTAGAAAAATTGTTTTTTTCAGGTTTCAGTGAACACCTATTTTCCTAACATGCAATTAAAGAAGGAACATGTAAAACACACTTTTTGTTACAATTTATACAATTGAAACAAATTTCCTGTCAGGTATAGCTTAAAATAAAATTTTGAGTAAGGCAAAGTTTTAATTTAAGGTTTAGGATAAAATTTATTTCATCTCTCAATACTTTTTAATGTTTAAGGTACTTAGTTTCATTTGTGGTGCAAGGAGATGTCTCAGAAATCACTAGAGTGAACAAGTTTTGAGCAATCACAATTTTTTACATTACTTTAATTACAGTGGAATATGTGGAGAGACTTGGGGAGTTTTATCATATGCGTGCCATCGTGTCTCGAATTAATAAATCTGTTGACTAGATGATTACAAGCTCCACACCAAATATATGGCTGAGAAATTTTTTATTGATCAGTGTACACAAGGAAAATCTCAGATTCGCGCAGTGATGAGATTACAAACAGGCTAGTTCAAGGTGTTTCGATCGATGCCTCAATTCAAAAGACATTAAAAGTTCTTTATTATGCATTTGCAAATTAAGTTGACGCGTTGCATGAATGATGCCAATTCATAATGAGTTAACCTTAAATAATTGCCTCATTTTACTTGTCGTTTTAAGTTTTACACTGACAGAGATAAATTTTTAAAACAATTTTAACTTTTCTTGCGTTACAGCCAACATTAACGTACGAGTGAAACCACCGATGCCAATTAAGAAGAGCTTCGCCGTTAATGTAGCACCAGGTATGTGCCTTTCATCTTTATCATTAAAATAATATTTCCTCCTTTAGTTCAACGGAATTAGGTTTGTTTTCACAAACGTTTCAATCATAGTATTATTATTTTGTTTAGGCAAATATTTGATGCAGCTAATATAAGAAAAATAAGAATCAAAATGTGGACAGGTGGTGAAATGAAAATACTTTGGTCTTAATTAAATTAAAATTCTTCCATACAATATTTATTTATTTATATCAAATGGCAGGCGTTTTGACGGTTATCATTAGCCCTTTAGTTGACTTCAGACTTCGCAGAGGAGAAGGAACATCAAAGTGAAAGAAAGTCGAGAGGGGGGTGGGGTTGGGGAAAAAGAAGAGTGTTTTAAAGGCGAAGGTAGAACAGGTGGAAAAAGGTGAGGTGGGTACTGTGGAGGTAATCGTATATGACATACAGTGGGGTGATGGTAGTTTGAAGTCTGAAGTCAACTGCCGAATAATAGACTTTTTTGCGGTATGAGTATACGTTGCCTAGGGTGCACCACGTGGAGGTAAGTCTATCGCACACCCCATATAATATAAGAGTATATATAATGAGATTATTGCTTTTTTGTTGTATGAGATTTGGTTTTTTGGTTATAGCTGATTGTTACACGACTAAACCTTGACATATATTCATCAATATCTTTGGCCAAGTATCCAAGCCCAGATAGACTCCTGAAATGCGTCAAGTTATCTCAATAATTTAGAAGAAGCAGACGAATATAGCGAGTGTAGTGATTAGTGAAATTATGCCCATGGAAATTATGACTAATAATTTAATAAAGTTAACATAGCTTCTCAGCACACGCGGCAGCTCCCTCCAGAATATTCCGATGTGCATGAGATTACTTAATTTATTCGAGTCAGGTATGAGTACTCCACATGTTAATCTTTTCCATCAATTATAAAATTTTTCGCCTTCATGACCTCCTTTAATTTTCTTGCAATTTTTTCCGACATTCCATAATGTTTCGACGATGAATTTGGTTGAAATTGGCCGTTTTACCTACTTTTTGAAGTATAGCACGACATATTCTAGCTTAAATAGTTTTTCACACGCCCAAAGTAGAGATAGCCTATATTTGAAAATAAATCAGTTGAAGGGTGCCCAGTATCTGATTGTTAAATTAAAATCTCAGAAAGCTAAGAATTCGACTGATCATCTTATATAAAAACATTTAAAAGCATGTAGATAAGTGAACGTTAGTTTGTTTAAATAGAAATACAACCACTTTTCACTACACTTCTAATTGAGTAGGCTGAAAATATTGACAACAAGCGAGTAAGAGCGCCGATGTCAAGGTAACGTTGCAAAAGTAGCATTGAATTGTCTTGGCACATGAATTTCTCGCAAAACTTTGATTGACAAACCTTGGAGTAACTAAAATTACACTTCCTTTGGCAAAGGCGCTGAATTTTGTCCCATGACAGACAACTTAGCATTGAAACAGTTCAGCATAGATTATATGAACGTCTATTTTAGCTAAGGCATATCTAAATTCTAATTAATTTAAGTGACTGCTCTAGCACTTCTGAAAAATATGTAATACGTTGTTTAATATATGATAATATGTATACATGTAAGTTACTAATAACTATTAAATCTTAACCACAGCGATTTTGAATATCTTTACTTTTTGGGCTGGGGTGTGCGATAGACTTACCTCCACGTGGTGCACCCTGGGCAACGTATACGCATACGGCAAAAAAGTCTATTAACCGGCAGTTGACCTACGACATCAAACTACCATCATCCACTTTGATGTTCCTTCCCCTCTGTGAAACCTGAAGTCAACTAAAGGGCAAATGCTAACCATCAAGCCGCCTGCCATTTGATATAATAATAATAATAACTTTTTGGGCTGTATATTAATGAAGGCATCACATATTTAAAGATTAAGTTTTGAGTCTAAATGTATTACCGAAATCATTCTAAATTTTTTTCCGATAAATCGACTTAGAACAATGACTTTGAGTATGAAATTTTGGGCGAGTGGAATATTATGTCTCATTGCCCATTGTTTACTAAAATAGCTAAGTACATCTCGCAGAAATCTTATTACTTTACTTCTTTTTAAATTAGATTACATTATTCAGTTATGCTAATCTAACCATGAGTAAAGATTTAGAAATTTACCGAATTCCATAGAAAAGTAAATATTAGTTCTCTTCCTCAGAACTTGAGGCAAGCGTCAATGCCTGCGTCCGAAAAATAACCTTCTGGAATAGCCAATTGAAATTAAAATGCCAAAGCGAAGGGAAACTGTGCGCCCACAATAACTGAACAAAAGTGCAAGTGAAGGGTTATATAACTGAGAATAAAATTAGAAGTGGACGTGCTTTCTCATTTAACTATAATTCAATAAAGACTTTCGGCTTTTAATTGCTTACCAAAAGTCTATTTTTTCCTAAATCCTCTTTAGAGGATATGTTTGCCAAATTATTCAGTTCAAATAATAAATAATTTTGTCATACATTTAGTAGTAGATATGCATACTTGGAGGATATAATAGCCAAGATATTAATATTGCAGTCATTGAAATTTTAAAATTTCAGATTTGCGGTTTACCTTTCAATTTCATAACAATCAGTACCAATTAATCTTCATGATCATGCATTAAGGAATTAAGAGTTGCCTTCATTTACAACTCATCTTTGAAGACATAAGCTTTGCATATCGTCGTTTCGTGGATGTAGGTTCTTGAGTATTTTTGGAGGAATAGTTTTCATAAACAACGATAGGTGACTGGATACTAAACAATCAACATGTGATTGGATTGTTTTTCAATATTTCAGCCTGGGGAAACTGATTGTTTAGCTGGGCGTAAAACAACTGATAATTATTAGTAGCTGTGCATCTTTTAAAATTTAATATAATAGGTAGGGAAAGTGTTTATTGAAATTATCAGGATGTTTAATATTGAAATTTTTACTAGTGCTTCCTATTATCAATTTTAATCCGCATAAGTGGTTTATGTTACAATTCTACAGTTATTAAATAGCTTGAGGGTATTATCCTTCCACCTGGGGGCGTGAGGATGTTGAATGGGCAACCTTGCATCTCTCTACGAACCTAAAGCCTAATATAATTTGTATTTTGTAGGTATATACTGGTGTTATACAATTCCTCTCTACTGGTTTGATGAGCTCAAAGTTCATTCGATTGCTGATGTGGAGTTTCATGTAACTGGTACGTTATTATTTTATTTTACAAATGATTTCCAATAGGAAAAATTTCCATTTTGACTGGGACTTTGTTCTTATTAAGTCAATTTCCTCTATTTAATAAAGAGATTATTTAATTTTTTAGCAGAAAAATAAAAGGTATCATTAAGAATAATAATAATAACGGGATTTTCAATTTTATTTACTTATATTTTGAAACATTATTGTGTCATTAGGTTAGCTATTAATAATTGAAACCATAATGGATCAGAAATTCTGATGTTGTACGTTTCTGTTCTAATTTTCGTGATCAACTTTATTTAGATTTATTTCAAGCCGTTTAAAATAATATTGGAGTTTACCTTTGGAATTTAGGGATATTTGAGTGCTTTAATGCATGCCAATGAAATTCTAATACAACATGCCGTAATTGATGGTAGGTGGCTTGTATGCAAACCATTTAATGAAAACCTAATCTCCAGTGAGTGGAGCTATTTTAAGGACTGCGCCGATAATATCGCTCCGTTTCAACTATGGCGTGAATTAGCTATTTTATTAATAGTCACTTTGCAATGAAAAAAGTGAATAAACGTTTATTTTGATTAAAAAAATTCCAATCGTGTTAAATGGGCAATTGTAAACTGAATGCCTATTTATTGACACTAATTCTTCGTTATATTATTTGTTAACTACTTACTCAACTAATCAGTTATAATATTATCAGAACACTTCGGGGCATAATAATTTGTTTCAACTTAGTGATTTTGACCTTTAGTCTCATAGACGAGAAACATATAAGATTTCTCACTTTTTATAAGCACTCATTGTAGTGCAGCAAGATATCGTTTCAAGATAAATTAGATAACTAGTTCACAATTACGATAGGATTGTTTCGATTGATTGCGGCAAGCAATATTTATAGGGAGGTTATGGCGTAATTTGGAATGAAGTCATTAAGCTTTGAAGATGAAATATAACGAGTACCAACCCGCCTGCATTTTAAAATACCGCTTTTGACATTCTCAAAAGCGTAGTATTATTTATTAATTCACCAATCGATTAAACTTTACAACCCCAGTAAAATGAAGAATGCATTTAAAATTTTAATGCCATGCGTTGACACTCAGGTTTTTTTTGTTTTGCTGAGCAAATTTATCAGTTGAATTATAGGCAATCACTTTAAATGAAAAGAAACGACTTGGCGTATAGGTAAAGTGAACTCGTTATAGTAGCACTATTTTTCTCTTTGTCAAGGCAAGTACCAACCGAAAAACACAATTCAGTGTTTACTTCAGGTTAACCATACATTCATTATACAATGAGGCAAATTACGAAATATATATGAAGCTTACGTGACTTTGCACGAACTGAAAGCATTAAAGTTTCTCCTCTAACTGTCAAGCCAGTACTGTAAAGCTCCACTGTTAAAATTTGGAGTATTACCATATTTTCATTTCGATGTAACTCAGCATTAAACGATCTGCGGAACTGAAATCAATCTGCAATAATTTAATTAATACCATTGAGGAGCCAATATTGATTATTTTAAATAAATATCTCATCCAGATGCATTTAAAATGCTTCTTTTCTAACGTCTTGCCAAGGGGATTGTTTGATACGGCTCAAATAATCAGATTCCACAGACATGGACTAAATCAAACCAACCAGATCTAGCAACCGGAAAAATGAGGGTATTTTATTGAAGCAATAAGTATTGAATCTGACCCGATAATGATTGGCTAAGTAAAAGAGAACCAATTAACGATTAATTGAGAGGAACATTATTAGCTAGATAATGGGTTGAAAGATAAAGAAGGGTTAAGTGGATTATGTAGTGACCATCCTTGGTATTGAAGTAGATGAAATGAAGCTGCTCTCGTGGTGGACCTTTTCGTAGATCTCTAAATACTTCCATCAAATGTTTTGATTGTTAAAAAAATTGAAGCGATTTTTTTAGGGGAAAGCTTTTCTTGGGATGCTGTTAAGGGCGAAATCTGCATCATCACCACATTGCGAAGGGAAGAAATCATGGTATTTTTGTAAGCGAACTCTTCCATTTGAACAGATACTGCAGCATTTGGGCAAAAAAATGTTTTAACAACACTTTATTTAATTACCAGCTTCCGTGCAGTGCACAGAGTCACGGCGGAAACTGTTGAAATTGAATTGAGAGTAGCTGTAAAAGTTCCACCTGAAGAAAAGCTTATATCAAGCCCACGATTTCGACTTCGTCTACGGTGGATGCATACATACAACAACTATGAAATGCTTGAAATTGCACGTCTCAACTTAAGTTTGACGCAGGCTCTACGCGTTCGTGTGAATCCAAGTGTCATTTCCCAAAATTTGTTCATATATGATGTAAGTTAGCATTTTGTTGCCTCTGTTCATACCTATGTAAAAATCCTTTTACTAATTTTGATCAGAGCAAAGATACTTGGAATGGAAAGTCATCAAATAACCCCATAAAGCATTAAACGTGAGGAGTGCAAGAAATAGCTAATTAAATTTTGAAACCAGTAAAATTGCATATTATAACTTGTTCAGTTGCAATCTGCATTAAATTAGAAATATTTGAACTCATTTGAGGGGGATGAAGGTGTTAAAGGCCACGATAATGAAGGTAAATATACCTGTAGGGAACTGTGGTTCTACATTTAACAATGGGAGATTGATTGACTCATATTAGAATCAATAAGTTAATTGCTGATTATCCTTTATTCACAAAGACCGTACTCTTAAATTGATTTATTCTTCATTCATTTGAATCACCAGACTTCGTGTTCTGAAGTGGGTTAGTGTTAAGTAACTTCGTTCATCTTTTAGAAAAGAAGAGAAGGAGTGAGAACGGAAGTTTAATTGAGAAATAATCAAAGTAAAATTGTATCGCTTAATACAATTTCGTTTGTCTCAAAGCGTTTAGTCTGCATTCATAATGGCATATTAATTTGATAAAACATAACTAACTAGAAGATCTGTTTCGTAGTGTTTGCACTGTCAATAAAATTAATTTAATTTATACTGTTTTATAATTGCGTTTAGTAATTCAAAGCTATGTAATTGCTATGTGTGAATGTGTGCTTGAAAGATGTAATGGTTCAATTTAAAAATAATTTGCAGATTTCAAGAATTCAAATCTAAAGTCTAAGATCATGAGTTGAATTTTGAAACTGTCAGATTACCCACTCCCTTCTTGAAAGGGACTTTTCATTGCATTATACTCATGCATTTGATCTTAAAAATGCTAATATATTTTTCCTCTTCTCATGAGTGATAAACCATTTACTAAAGTTTATTTTATTTAGCATCCCATCTCAATGGGTATAACATTTCTGTTGAGTCATGACACAACAGTACCTACTGTCCAATTTCATGCATTCAGTAGCAAGATTCTCTTTTGCAACTTTATAGCTTTTAATAAGCAATGGGGTTTAGTAATAGGCATTCGTTTAACCAATGCTTCGAAGACCACAGAAGCATGAGACACCTGATACCATCTTTCGAACTGTCAAAAAATCTAACGCAGGTCACTAGGTATTCTTTTCCTGTGATGGTGAACTGAAAATCATCAATTAATTGATTGTATTCAAATAGCAAAGATTTTTTAAGCTGTAATACTTTATAATACGTACAGTGAGGCTTTCTAGAACACGATTAACGGTTTTTGCAATTTTTCACGTGTTCTTTATAATAATGCTGATGCATACAATTTAATTTAAGAGAATAATATTGTGTTTAAGACAACAGATTTCAAAAATAATTTTCACATATTTACAAGTAAATGCAACATTTTTTCCCATTTTATTGCCAAAGCTATTTACGAATGGACATTTCACCGTATGTGCATTTGGTAAAATTAATTTCCGATCATTATCTGCATTTTTGTATGCGCGCGCAATATATTTTGATAAAACAAAAAAATATGTTTTAGATCTTTTGCTTAAATAAAGCAATAACCTATGCGTTTTTGGGGGAAAACCCTAGTATTTGCAAACATTTTTAAACAGGAAGAGTAAAATCAATTAACGAATCGATAAAATCATAAGCTCCCTAGATACGTTGATAAACTGCTATGGTGGAGAGGCATTTTAGCCATCTCTAATGAATTAACCACCACTCTGTTAAGTAAATTTTTTTAAGATACAATGAATAAAGTTATATTTTTCCATTACTATAGGTCCTACAAATAAGAAAATTTCAAGAAAAAGACAGCTCGCGTAAGGAGCATTTTAAAAAGTTACCATTCACATAATTGTCAATACTTTTCATTAATGGTTAGTTCTTTTAGCTTTATCAAAGTTATTGGAGATTGAATTCATCTACCTTCCACTAAATATTCCCAATCCCGGTTCAGCAAGTTATTTGAATATTTTAAATGATCATAGCAGCGGTAATTATTGGGCCAGCGGGGTTCCCTATGGCATGTCTGCAGAGAGCAAACAATTGTATCAACTGAAGGGCATCTGTGAAAATGCTCGACTTAGTGGAGCCGTGAGTGCAATCCAAGCAGCTGCGGAATCCTTTAGACCTTTTTTGCTGGAGAGTATAGCCGAATTAGACCTACCTGACAGTGCGTGCTCAAAGATTCTTCAGATGTTTGGCGGCACAATGGATTCAAATAGGATCTATCCACCACCATTGACAACAAGTTGGTTATGTGATATGAAATATTTATGTTTGCACTAGATAGTATTAGCAAACATTTTAAATAGTAAAGAACTACGTTTATCTTTAACTATCACAATGATAGTGATGGAATAAGCAATGAGGCTCCAATTTTAACAAATATGTAAAAATATTACTCAAGAAAGTTAGCATTTGAAGACATATTTCAAAACTAGTGATCTTTCTGAAAGGTAAGATTCTATAGAAACCTTACCCCAAGTGAGAAAATCAGACATTAAGTTGGACAAATGGGTATTGTGAAACAATCGTATTGATACTTAATATAAAGTTTCACTTGAAATATAATCTTATTCTTCTCACTGTCATGGTACTATCTCCACACATATTCTTTTATAAGGAACTAAATCGAAATACTTCGAATACAACCCTATTGTCTTCTTTTTCTTACTTCAAGATCTGTACACTTTATTTTTTCATTATGAAGTGATTTTGGGTTACTTATGTGCTTTGGCAGATGAACATCTGTTATTAATAGTCTAGAAATATCTGCAATTGTCACAAACTTTAATTTCATGGTTAGGATTGAAGAAACTTTCCACTCTAATCAAAGACAGGCTAATTATTGCCACTTTTTGAAGCCGTAAACAGCGTGAATTATTTAAAAAAAAGGCGATGCAAAAAATAATCAGTTGTTGCTCTAATCGAACAAATACGCTTTTGCCTAAACCAGCTTTTCACTATAACAATTAGAAGTTGGATACTGTTTCCGCCAATTACTCGTAAAGAACAGTGATCGGCTCGGTAGTGTAAGATGATTTCTTTCGGTTACGCCAACATTTCCAAACACTTAAAAGCTTTCAAATGGACCGTTATGTTTCAAATTCTATGAGGAAGTATTTTTAAACTGCAACAGAAATTTGCTTTTGCCTGTTTTAGTTAATAAGCACTCTTTTCATGGAGAAAGCTGCCTTTTTATCCAGGCAGCTTTGTCTTAAACCCGACTTTGTGCGTTCTTATGGTTCTTTTTTGAGGAAAGGTGACTCAATTAAAGCTTTGGGATAAGAGAAATGGGAAAAAATCACAATAGCCTAAAGGTGAAATCTTCATATTCGAAGCTATCTTGCGGTGTTCTTAAGATGAATTTGTTAAATGATTGAGTGAGAGCAAGATCCTAAGATCGGCACTCTAACAATATTAAGAAGAGCATTGCGCTTGGTGCTGTTAACTGCCGTTACTGCTCTAAAAAGGCATTATTTGAGATTTACTATTCATTTTTCGTATAAGGAGGAGAATAAATTAACAAGCGAAACCAATATTTTCCATTGCGAATTAAAATTTCCATGTATAACTTACGAATCATCTTAAAAATTTTGCGAAGTTAATTTCCTTATCTATTATTTTGAACCAATTTATTCAAAGTGATTAGGAAATGTTTCTTTGAACCCAATCAACTCAAACCCAAAGAGAATATCACAGATGAGTGACTTCCATCTTTTCTTTGAAATTCATTGTCTGAATGGAGTATTGAGCTGTTTAGCATATTTGAAATATTGAAAATATTAACAAAATAGAAAGGAAAATATTTTTGCGTTTTTATTTTAATACAAAAATAGATTTTTATATTCTGTTTGAATTTTTTAAATAGATTAACTTACTAGTTAATGCACAAATGGAAACTTACAAATTTTGCTTTCAAAAAATAGTAGGAATTATACTCAGAGTGTTAAAAATGCTTAAAAATTAATCCAAATGAACCCTTTAATTTCATTTTTGAGTTGGTTAATAACCTTTCATGAACAAGAGTTATTCAAGATCAACAAATATAGACCAATAAAGTTGTATGCTCTTCCAACTTGACGAAGTGGTTGACTTTCGTAAACCTCTTGATTAGAAGAATAATGTGCGTCTTCCGCCACCGAATTTTGCTGAAACTAGGGATATTCAATATATTTCTTGCTAGGCTATGAGATGTAGCTTACCAAATTCTGACCGGAAATTCTGTAGTTGGATGTTAAAATATATTACTTGCAAGCCTTTCCTGTTCATGAAAAAAGCACTTGCACCAATCGCAGTAACTCTTAAACTTCTCGCATTCTATAAGGAGATAAAATTGTATAAAAGTTTTACGAAGCAGGAGAATAATCACGCAAGCTATTTCCAATTTACCTCAATTTGCTTGAATAATTAATTCAATCCACTTAGGTCCACTGCAAAAAAAACTACACTGGAGGCCCAGCATTCCTACATTTTAATTAAGAGGAAGATTAAATTGTTATTTAATTATTTATACTGAGAATGCATTGTTTCATTTAAATGATTAGCAATAACATAGCAAAATAATAGTTTAATATCTTTGTTTAAACATTGAAGACACGGTTTCCTAATAACATTTGCATATGCAAAAAAGGAAACTTTTATTCTTTTTCCACTTGCTGTATTTGCAACTAATAAGTAAAATTTTTCTCATTGATATGTGCGTATAACTCTGTTTTTTTAATAACTTTAGCAAACATCCCCTACTCGGACCAAGTGATTGAAAATTTCACGGTGGAGGCTGGACTGGCATTCAGAAAACGGATAAATCCAAGCAGAGTGGTGCCGATGAATAGAATAAGGTCTCTTGAAATAATCGATGAAAGTAAGCCTATGCCTATTCAAATGCCCAAAACAGTGAACTTAATTAATTTTTCTATTATTAAATTACTCTCAATTACTTGCAGTAAAACTAACTTTTCAGACAATTTCATCAGTTGGTAGTGCGACAACATTAAGTTAAACTAACTCAACCAGAGCTTTCAATCTAATTATAATTTCTTCATAGATAGCTTAGTATGGTTTTCTTTGTATCAAATTATATTTTGACAATGTAGCTATGTTTGATCATAATTTCTAGCCTGACTAAGATAGCTCTCATCTGTCTACGTTTGTTCTTTTAAGGAATAATTAGCAATCAACTATAATTCTAATAATTTTGGTCGCATTTTTCCCGCAATTGAAATAGAGCGAATGCTTTAGAGTTGAAGAAGTACTATGCAATCCGATTGTATAAGGGTCTTTCTACTTCCTATCTTTTTACATAATAGATGATAATTTTAACATTTCGACCCGTTCCTGCAAGATCACTCTACATCAGTAGTTATTTCTTACATGTCCTAAAGGTTTCATTACTTTAGCATTGTTCATTCCAAAGACTAATGATGGCTTACTTTTATTTTGAACAGCTATTGAATTCTATTTAATTTTATGATGATCTTTAATACTGAAAAGTGATATCTGCTGCCTTAATCCGTTCGAATTCTTGACTTGGACTCATAGTCTATGAGAATCGCATTATATATTTCTTGTTTATGATAGCATAAACCAGGGTATTTCTCGTCACTGGATTCGTACCATGGCAATTGATTTAGTACTATGATAATAATCATTAAACTACTAATAGCATTTCAAATACAAGTCACTTTCTTGCCTATTATTTTTGCAAAGAGTCTGGACGTACATGAGCCGAAAAACCATATCATAAATACGTTTGAGGCCTTTACTTTATGAAACAGGGATTGATCTAAAGCTGCTTCAAGTTTAAAATGCATATTCCCTTTTTCCCAATAATTAAAGAAATGTTTATTTGGATTAAATTCCAGACGAGGGAAAATCATATAAATTCTGAAGATTATGCGCGAATTGCGTGAACGATAAACATGAATGCCTTAATTTTAGATAACCTAACTAGGAGCGATCTCTTTAAGTTAGATCAGTCAAATTCATGTTACATTCGCTTTTTTCCCCGAGAAAGATCTGCGTCCCGAGGCAGTTATTAGTTAAACCTCTCAAGTACACCGTCTTTCTAAATTAAGCTTCCGTTTTGTTCATCATTTAGCCAATAAAAAGGAGGGGGGAGGGGTGTAGGGGAGTCGGTACATAGACTTTGTAAGCCAAGATCAATATATCCACCCTTGCAATTGAGTTTGTGTTTGGCTCTGTTTGTTTAAATCAGCCGTAAAATTGTGAGCACAACTTTTAAAAAATGTAAACAGGTGAACTAATTCATTTTTTAAATGAGCATGATTTGATCAATAGAGTCTTTATCAATATGCGCTCATTAACTCGGTAAAAGGTTATTCTTTTACATGTAAAACAACCTGCAACATTTCGTCTTATAAATTCAAGCCAGAGATGTTAGTGGGGCTCCTACTGTCACATTCATTGATCGAATTTTGACGATCCTATGTTAACTTGTGTTCATAAATGACCAGATCTGTATCAATGACCAGTTTTAATTCTGAAATCCGTGTCCATCACAAGAACGTCTCCAGGCAATTCTGATCGATTTTCATAATTTTCTCATTATTGCTCTTCAATTCTTTTATTTAAAAATATACTGAAAAAAAGAAGGAAATATCAATGATTATTTTATTTATAAGAAGTAAGTGCAACTCTTGAACTCAGTTCTTAGCGAGTCTTCTATTTGTTTGAAAAAAATTTTTAAGGGGACTTTTAATTTAATTATTATCAAAAATAACCTAGTGGCGGAGAGGATCTGGTTCGTATCCCACTTAAAGTGCGATTGAATTTAGATCAAAAGCACGGGCCTGCGCGCTTTTGCTTAAATCTCAGATTAGATAAGAATTTGAGCTGTTCTTGGATTTTAATAAAATGCATAACATTAACAATAATTATGGAAGGTAGGCAGAAATGACAGCAGAGTGCTTACAATTAAAATTGTGTTTGGAGAGAGAGTAGGCAGAAGTGGATTTTGAGTAAATTGACAACTAATGACCATACGAGGGTAAATAAAATATTTATACTTGAATTTTTAACCAACAGTAGTCTTATCAGTTCAAACTCACATCGTTATAGAGCAGTTAAAAGGAGATAAGAATTTTATCAGCGAGACGGACCAACACTGGCAATATCTGGATAAGTAAATTGTGAAATTTTGTTTAGTTTGAAATATGGGGTAGTTAAATGATAATTTTAGCAGTCATGCTAAATTTTGAACCGAGAAATGTCTGAAATTAAGTAAATTTAAAAGGTGCTCTTATTTATTATTGAATTTTGCTTCGTAGAGTGCAGCTCGAATTTCTCTTCACCTTCGTGATAATACTTATTTTTGAGGTGTATTTTATCTCACAGCAAAATGTATTCCTTAATGCATCTGATTTTGCCTCATTGCTGAAAAATGCAAAAGTTTTAGCTTTGCACAAATAAACTTTATTTTCTAATTTAAGCTTTCTACGATGCATTTGTGTGAGTTACAAGGCACCACATTATTGTTTAAATTCTATTCAAATAAATCATGATTCTTGCAATAAATGATAGTTAAGATCTTACTTTTGAATTCATAGAATTCAATATGCCTCTTTAGATTACAATAGACTAAACGATACGGCTTGGATTACAGTTGCAGAAGACAAGACAAATCTATTTGGACTTCCGTTGCAAAGTCACGCACGCAAAGATGCCTATCGTTTCTGGTAAGTAGTCAAATTTGGCGCTCTCAACAAACTGTCTTACCCTAGGTTTGTAAATCCACAAAAAATGTGCCTTGATAATAGCGATATGCATTATACATAGCGCAACATAAGTTGGAATCCAAATGGGCAATGAAGTGAAGCCATACACACATTTTCCTATTTATCGTTGGGCATTTTGCCTCATAGATAAAAAGCCTATCAGCTGGAGATCAAGGCTTTTACCTCATATCAAAGCAAGTACTCCCCGTTATGCATTAGCTATCCGATATACATAATCAAATAAGCGTATTTTGTTTTGTAAAATTCACATCATTCGGAAGAGCTTTAAAATGAAAAATGTAATATTCTCAGGCATCTCCCCACATTTCCAACCATGCCATTATACAGCAATTGTAAATTTTTCAAGAATTACTTTGTAAACAAATAACTTGAAGTGAGCTATTTATCAAGAGCTTAAATTACTATTTAATTTCACTAAATGTTTAAACTAGTCCTTAAAATCACTCACCTATTACATTAAATCTTTTTCTATAAATATGAATATGCGTGTTTTTTTTGAAATAGGCAATGCACTTACAGACAGTTAATTCAATCTAACTGTATTTTGATGCAGTAATTTATAAATTGCTTACAATTATTACGTTTTCACTTCATCCGTCAAACTGACCTTTGTTGTTAATTAATCAGATTATCAAACAGGCTCACATTTTATTATCTGAAAAGGTGCTCATCTCTATTTGTAATATGCACTCTAAATATTGAATTTTAACAAATAGGGTCTAATTTAATCTTAAATATAAAATCAATAGTAGTTTCGTAAATTAGATGGATCTTTATGAGATTAGCACTTTATATTGCAGAATGTTCACTTCATTCTGCTCTTATTTTTTAATAAATTTGAGCACAATTGATTTTATTTCATTGATTTGATCGAGAATGAAGCTTTCGTTTAAAACGATAACCTGGACACCAATTTAAGCCACACTGAGCTTAACCCATGATTCCCAAAGTGATGATAAATGAATCCAGTATTAATAGAAAGTCAGAAATTGTCACTGATCAGAAATATTGCAGTTAACTTGATGGCCTGTTCACCAATGAACAAATAGAGTGCATCGTATCGCGGTGTCCTATGGCCACAGATGTTAATTCAGAAATTAAAAATTTTGTAAATCATTTTATAAGCTTTAAGCAGTAGGTGCACACTCTATGAATTGATTCGATGGTTTCTATTAAGTTGCATCCGTAAATGATATGGGAAAGAGGTCAGCCTA
Source organism: Rodentolepis nana (assembly GCA_900617975.1). Classification (NCBI taxonomy): domain Eukaryota; kingdom Metazoa; phylum Platyhelminthes; class Cestoda; order Cyclophyllidea; family Hymenolepididae; genus Rodentolepis; species Rodentolepis nana. Next base: position 13,390 of record UZAE01000093.1, on the reverse strand, counting down.
GGTTCTGTGATAGTTAATCTTTTCTTAAAAATTCTTAATATCAAACCCTCTGCCTATTTCACTGAGGTAAGAGGATGGAGAGGCGTCAAAACGGTAGAGAACAGAATTTGAAGGTGGGGAAATGGCATTAATAGAGATAGTGCAGATAGCGGATTAGTGAGTGCATATGGAACCAGATGGGGGTGGGAGTGGGGTGGGGGGTTTAAATTTTGGTCGGGCGAGATAACCTGGAGAGATGGAAGTTTGTGGGGTCTGTTTAGTTTTGAAAATCAAAATAAATCCAAGATCACTAAAAAATAATGTGCTTACTTCAAACACTCGAGGTCATCCGGGAATGAAGCATTTGCACCAGTTCCAACATTTTACGGACCAGTTTACAATTCAGAAAAGATTTGGCTAATTTTACCTTTGCAAATGAACGCACAATCTGCATTTATACTCAGTCATGTTGCATATTGAAAGAAAGTATAGTTAGCGCACAGCAAATATATATATGTATATGTTCAGTGCAAAAGTTATGGGTCATGCACAACGGTTTAATGGATTTCAGCGATAATTAAAGGTTATTATAGCAATTAAAAAGATGCATAGCGCATGTACTTAATCTATGATGAAAAAACCAGCATCTTTATCCAAGTTTTTTTGAAAAAATCCTTATTGTGAGTTGGCAAGCGAGGCTGTTTTGTTTAAATGAAACTTTTAAAACAAAATAGATTTAATTTTTTTGTTACCTGCCAAAATAAAAAAATAAATTTTTCATCCTATGTGAATTAGCAGTTGCAAAGTTATTTCAATTCTACACTGCAATTAACTCATCAACCGGATTTAAAATTTTACAAGGACAAAAAAGGACCTTTTGAGAGGAACTATTTGCTTTAAATTTGAAATATATGTATATGAAAAGTGTCGAGGAATAAGATGAAGGTCATTTTTTACATTCATTTCAAACGTAGCCTCATATGGTATAATTTGAAAGTTGATGACGTTAGGTTCTTATTGGTCTATTAATATAACTAGTGGATAAATATTAAACAAGGAATGCCACAAGTTTTCAAAATATTTCTTCAAACAGCAAAAATCTATTTCCTGAATATGGATTCAAATAATGTCCTTTGGATTTGAAAAAATTTCTGGAATACCTCTTAATTGTCGAGTTGACGGCTTATCAGTGCGTAAAGAGGCTTAAAAGCAGTTATTTCACGTATAAAAATTGCACTTTTAAGAAAGTGCAATCATGAAGTTGTTCATGCTTGAACGACAGTAAATAGACAAAGGTGCCTCTAAGCCCACTTGTATGTTCCTATTGTCTATTTGCGATTGAAGCGAAGATCGACTTTTTGCCAGTTATTTCTGTCAAGGATTTGAAAATTCCTAATGTCAACGGAGACACGCAAAAAATTTTCCTCATTGCGTAATGTCAGTTACCAAACTCCTCAAATCCAAATGAACGCAGCTGAAGCTTATATATATTTGTTTCTTCAATCAAGCACGCTTTCAAAATTCATTCGGCTACTGAACACCATGAAGCACAATATTAGTCTTCCTAATATGATTAAAATTCCAAAAGTGGTTATAAAGGGTCGATCACAAAATTTGTCCAGCATCATGTAAATCTGAGTGGTTGGATGCTTATATCCCTTCGCAATTTCAAAAGCGCTGATATGATGATAATATTCACACAAAAATGCTAGTAGGAGATATAACATACCGAAGAATAAGATAGAATAACATCGACTTATTCAAGAGAAAAGTGATTCGATGAGATATATTAATAATACACCATGGGGGTTGTACGTTGATACATGTATTTATTATATGCTTGGCGAAGGTGTTTGTGCTGAAATTAAGAATGTGGTTCACTTGATCCTCATTTTCTGCAATGAATTCTAAGATTGCCATGAAAAAGCTTCAATTTTAGAATGTCATAGTCTTGCCAACAATAGTATGATAGTGTACCAGGTTAATCACCACGTTTATGTAAATGAATAAGATTTTATGGTGATAGGTAGATAGAGAGGTCAAATAGAATGGTGTAGGAGAAGGAGATGTAAATTGTGCAAGGCTGACTGAAACGTCTCTGACTAAAAGAGTTGAAAGGTGGAGATAGCAGATTTAATGTGTGATAGAGAACAGGAAGTGTCAGGGTCCTTCTAAGAGCATAATCACCCCGGGGTAAGTATGAATGCTTAATTGAAATGCTGGCGAACTACAAGATTGAAGTTAACGAATGGGCAGAAAGAAGTTTGGAAAAAAAGGAAAATAATTATCAGATAGTCATTTCAATTTTCACTGCAGTTTTGACTGGCTCGTCGTTTCAATTCAATATGTTTTTGACATTTGTCACATGAACACATCAGGCTTCTGCTGACCTTTAGTAGTAAAAGTATGAAAACTGAATTGAACTCAGAGGTACCCCGGCTCCCAATATTGGATGAATTTTCTTGGCGGGACGGCAACATGATAATGGCCGACCTCCTATCTGGTTAGCACCCTAGCTTTAAATATAAAAAACCACTCTTCAATTTACGTTTTTCTTCAAATTTAGGCTGAGCATTTTGACAGTGGATCAGCGAACTCCGTTAAATATTCACTTCACAGTTGACGTAGTCAAGTGGCCATTAGAGATGACAACTGCTCGTGGTAGATTTGGCTGGTATCCTCGACCGATTGCAATACTTAACCATCGTGTGAGAATGCGAATGAAACTTGGTGGAACAGTGGGTAGGGGAATATCACCCACCTACAATTGGCCTCCAACCTCTCCTGAAACCTCGCTATCCTATCGGTGGAATCTAGTTACAAATTTGGATAAGTATCTCCGATCTGAGTGTGGACCACATTGTGGAGTTGGCATCATGTTAGTGGACATTCAGCGTCAAGGTAAGATACAAATTAACATAAATGTTCAATGATTTCAATGAGTTTGGCTTGTAAAAGTCAGTGTGTTGAAGTATTTTATAGTGTCCGATTTAATGTCATACGATTTTCTTTGTGTGAATAATGTCTTAATTTTTTTAATTGAAAGTTCTTTTAGAATAAGCTTGGTTCATTATATTCACTTTACTAATTATTATATAAGATTCTTTATTTAATATTTTTTTTAAATATTATTGAGTATTATCTATACTAAAGCTTTAAAGTGGCATTACAACTAACGAAAGACATTTTACTATAGACTTAAGTGCGAAATAAATTTAACACATTTATTTCATATATCAATTTGAGTCATTGATCCAGGTAATCAATAAGCCAGCCAACAATATTTAGTTTCAAAAGGCTTAATGAGATTTATTGGTACTCATAAATATTTTTTAATTAGTTCGTGCCGTAAGTATTTAATGAAGAAAATGTTCCAGAAATGTAAACCAGATTACACAAATGGTGATAAAATGGATTGTCTTTAAATCTAAGGTCGTCCAATCAATACTACTGATTTCATCAAAGCAAAAAGTTTTAAAATTAAACGTTACGAATAAGTGAAACCACTAGAGAATGAAGTTTGTGGTGATAAAGATTGAAGCTCAGATATGTAGGTCTTTCTTCAGTTTATTAACAGAAGGAGATAATAAAAATTTCACTTAGTGAGCTTTAAGCGATTTTGCTTTCTCGGCGTCTAAATATGAGAGGCATTGCAATTGCTTTCTATGAATTTTTTCCCAGCTTAAACATATATTTTTATTAATTAAGCTTATAGTAAAAATATGCTGGTGGGCAAAACTTTAAAATGGTTGAATTCACCCAATTTTACTCAAAGTGGACTTCGATGCGTCAATGACAAATCTTCATACCAATATAAGATCTTTAAGTGTGACAGGACACTCTACTCTGCAGCTAATGGTGAACATTTGCACCATTTTGTAGATAAATTAACTTTTATTGATGATGAAAATCTCATCTGCGAATTAGTTGCCAGTTATCGACGAAAATGACAAAAATGAACAGTCGTTAACTTTGCTATATTCCAATTAGCTAAAATTAAATACATATTACTATTCTTCAATCAGATCAATCGGTAATTCAAGTCGAGTGGGCACTACTTCCTCTACTACAGGAAGGTTTGCGAGACAGTTTATTGAACTCATCATACGGCGGAACTCAGGTTCCAGCATGTCCCCAACGTTCCATACAAGAACTTCAACGAAAACTTCTAAAAGTTCCTCTTTATAATCGATTCTCATCGCTGTCTTCATCTGTACCCACTTCGCATCAGGAATACTTTACAGAAACAGAACTCAGACAAGCCTCGTGGTCAGCTCCTGCTCCACAGTTGGTTGAGCATCTCGACTGGGCTCGAATTGGAACAGTTTCTGTGATTGCCGTTGATCTGATTGGCAGTTGCTTCGCCCCTTACTGGAAGGGCGATGTCACGGCAAAGCAGTCAGATTTTTTGTCTGTTTTGAATATCACTACGTATATTGGTAGGTAACTAACAAAATGCCCTATGTTAACATATTACTTGGAGATTCCAAATCATCATAAAAATCCTCTACTATCAGTTGCTTGAACTTATTGTCTGAGGATGAGATTTCTCCCATATCCACTAACATCCATCATCAAGAGGTGTATTTAAATGAAGGATATCACGTATCGTACCAGGAAATTAAAAATGCTAAAAAGATGTAGAAGCCGAATTGCTTAGTCAAGATCGAGGTTATGGACCCATTTTTAAATTTATTCAAAGTCTCCAGCTCTTCCAACTTTTACAAAATATTCAACGGTTGGTTCATGTTTTTGAGACTACTTTAATCGATTGTTATCTCTGCCCCCCCCCCCAGTTGTCATAATACACTGAATTTTTCCCTGTGAACCAAGATAGGAGAACGACGTATTGCCACTTCGAAATAAAAAGGACTACAGAGTCTGCCCTTTGTGGCTACCTGGGAATGCATGTCAGCCATTTGAAAATGAGGACGTGCACTGTGACCTTGGGTTCCCGCAGATGATTATACTAGTGGTATCCAATGGAGTAAATTTATTGTCTTATGTTAAGTTTATCCTATTCGTTTCGTCCAAAGTGCACTAGTAACGTAGAAGAAAGTTATGTGAATAAATTTGGATTTTCTCCTTATTGTATAATAAAGACTTTTTAAACAAAACCAATTTCGCATATGGCATTTCCTCGTACATTCAGCTAATATAATTAGCATGAAATTTGATTTTACCGTTTTTTTAATAGTATTAAACTGGTGACATAAATATATATAGTCTGTCTGTGATTTGCAATGGATTGAAATTGTTACTATGATTGTTTTTGATTGTCGTATGCCAATTTTGGCATTGACTAGCCAAAGCCGCTGAGTATCAATTCACTGTCTATCTGCATTAAGTTACCGAATTGATAGTAAAATTGACACATATTCTTTTTCCTTTCCAACTTTAAATTTCATTAACGCACCAGTAGTCTTTTAAAGGTTGAGGTGGTGTTTGCATCACTTTCTTCCTTTCATTCTCCAGGTCTACTTTTTAAGGTTGCTTTTGAATGGACAATGCAGAGTTTGGTACACTAATCCTAAAGACAGTATTCATTTGAAAGTTCTAATTGTGCAACGAAAATGGAAATTGGGTTCTTCAAAGTGCCCTTTTTGTTTTGTAATCGTTAAAATTCCGTGGGTGGACCAAAATAGGTGAATTTGAACATTTCACTAAATAAACAAGGTAATTAAGTAGACCGAGCGAATTCACGAGAAAGTTTTATTGAATTGGAATGATTCACTAAAGATTTTTGAGATGAGCACAATTAGAGCAGAATGTATCCAACCGCTTGAAAAAATTCCTACTTGGTCAAATTGATTTTGTCTGTTTGTTATGGTCTTCACAAAATTTATTTACGTCATATATAAGTGTCTTCACTTCTCAATCTACCATTGAAATTATTCTACTTACTAGTCAATAAATTAATTCGAAATAAAACATCTTACAGCCGGATTTTGCCATCCATTCGTTCAAAATTATTCATTTAATTAACAAATCTAAAAAGGATTTCCAATTAATAAGTTATTTTGTAATCTAATGGTTATTTCGTTTTTTAGGTTTAAAGCTATAAACAATAGAGGGTTAAGAGGAAGATTTATTTAGATGATAAGCTAATATTTGCTAGTTATGCATACAAGCTAAATTTCAACTATTTGTGTAAATAGGCTATCAATTCGTTTCTAGCATTTTCTGCCTGCGATCACCGGACGAATGTTGTAAATAACTAGATTACCTTAGCTACGTATTCCATATATTCAACCATCTATATAATTGCTTAAGAGATAATATTAAAAACTTAAATGCCATCAAATAATTTTTCAATTTGTTTCATTTTATTTAAGCATGTTTGAATCTCAAAATAATACTTCTAAGAAGAGAAATGACAGTTAAGATGAAATAGCAAACTCATTCCAAATGTGGTCACTTGATATCTAACAGCAGAAAAATAAGTGATTTTTGTTAGAGCTGTTGCGTTCTTTTACATTACATAATTGATAAGTAACCATCCGTTAAACCTATGTCATTGCCAAATTTATTCATTTAGGAAAAGTTATACCTTCAGGGATTCTTAGTGACCAGGTATTTATCCAGGCGTTTTGGGAAGTTTTGCAGTTTGGCAAAATACCATTCTTGCATATTCTGACGCAAGGCTCTATTTTTTGTCTCAAATCAGCGTTACAAAAATCAATAAAACCTAATTAAAATAAATCAATCAAGTGTAATTTCTATTGTCCGTGACATGGGAATTAGCTGTAACTCATTTTGAAACATTGGGGAAAAATCTATTAATGCAAAATCCAAAAAAATGTTTTCCTAAGCCATGAAGTGACTCGATGGGCTATAGGCGAAGAATGAATCAGAGCGCCATAGTCTAGAAATTTGTTCAAATTTTCTACTGGAGTGCCACTCATTAAAAAGTGGACCATTGTTGAAAAGCTTTGAGTTAGTGTGTTATTTTTAGGCGAGAGAAAATTCTTTGAGCAAAGGAGAACTCGAACATTTAATTTAGAGACGCATTGCAAAAACCCATGTGATTGGTCGGAATGTGTGAATGTATCAGATTGTTCAACTTTACATCAAGGTTGAATTACAATATTTATTAGATGAAAGTTGCGCATCTTTATCCAATCGAACTTGATTTTGCGAGCGTTTGCTATTCATTCTCAAATTTAAATTATTTTTTTTGCATAAATGTGCCTAATTTTGTGGTCGTTAATTTGCATTGATTTGGGGAAAAGCCTGTTTTAAAGGCATTTGCGTGATTTTATTTAGGCTAAAATATGTCGATGAACTCAAATTATATGCATTTTGCAAAATTATTTCTGTTTGCCAAAAAGCAGGAGATTGCTCAATTCTTCACTATTCCCGAGGAGATTAGTGCTCTAAACCTGCTTCCTTAGCATATAGTGTCTTGTTAAATGTGGTTGCACAAAGGTGTACGCATGGATGTGTTCTCTTCTTATTAAGAACTCGGTTGCTCTCAAACTAGAGCGCACTGGCTTTGGACCAATCCTGATTTTCACTAGGAGGTCCCAAAAAACCAATTATTTAAAATTGGGGTTCCATAAACAAATAACATTTATCAAGAGCCGCTGTGCAAAAACTTAAATACATTTATTCAAAAAGATGAATTCAACAAATCATTGCTACTAATTCATAAAATTAACATATTTGTTAAAATATTGCAGGTTTGTTGGTTTTCATAATTATGAATTAAAACTAACTTCTAATGTAATTGCTTGCAATTATTGAATGTTAATATATTTGATAATTTATGAGTTTCCTAGAGTTAAAAGAGACCATGGATTATCCTAATTTTCTCCGGTTCAATTTACAATTATTCATTGTTAAAACGCATCGTAAATTCGCCCAGTTGGCTTAAAATGACGATTGGTGATACGGCTGCATGAACCATTTTCGAACATTTCACATCAAACAAAACTGATAACGATAGTTAATTCAAAGCTCAATTTCAACAGAAAGAAACATATTTTTGGTTAAATTTTAAAGCAAATCGCTTTTGGCTATCTCACTGTGAATTTATTTTATCAAGTGAATTTTCCCTGTATTCTCTTTATAATTTGCTGAACGAAGGAACAATATAAATTTTTATTATTCTAAATGTTTATTGGATTGGTCCCTATTTCTTCATACTGAGTAGTTCATATTGACATTATTAACCAGGTTAATGTAAGATAAATATTGAATAAGAATAAATGAATAATTATTTGTGTTGTCAATTTCGTAAATTGTTAAAACAACGAAACTTCCTAAAAATTCTCAAAAATGGAAAAAAATCATTTTTACAGAATTCTGGAGCTTCACTAACATACTTTTCATTCACAAGTATTTATCACGACTTCACTAGAATCTTCGACTCTATTTCTAGATGAGAATAAAATTTATGATTATACTGAATATTTTGAATCATATTCACTGTTAAATATTGAATTAAAAATTATTTACATTAATGAAATTTTGACCATATTTATGATCTTCATGTTCTAGTTAATTTGTTATATCTCGAGTAATAAAGTAAGACGCTCAAGTACTAATTTATAACTTTTAACTTTTTTAACTAAAAAATTAAAAAAAACGATTTTCTTTTATTGGCTTTGTTTTACTCAAAAATAATCTTCATCATATGCCCTCTTAGAGTGATTAAGATTAATCGATATCGGGACGTATGCCGATTGGTGGAATACTAGCATAACAAACATTTCTCCTTGTTATGTCCAAACATTATCTATTCTATTAAATCATTTCACTTCGCATATATCATTTTAGCATACATTTGTGCTGATTTGGATTATGAATCAAAGTATTATTTTACTTTAGATAATTAACGACATTTGCAGGTATTTTTAACGTTTTCAACAAACTTCGTCCATTTTGATGGAATAATAGTAATTTCTAGCATTTTAAGAATGATGAAAGAAATTTCTATGTGACTTCTTAAGTCGTTCGAATCTAGGGCAATTAAAAAATTTTTTCTTTATATTTCCCAGTTACTTTGTGCATTGCATCAGTTTTCCTGACCGATCAGAATTGGCCTTTGTCAGTTTTCCTAAACCGCTTAACTTCTGTCTGGAAAAACATTATTAATTTAGCGGTCTAGACTTGAAAACCATCAATTAAATGATAATTGGGACTTAGCATGTACGCTATTCAAAATTGAGTGAAATTAGCCAATTTGTGGTCTTGACTTAAAGGAGGGATTCTCAAATCGAACTTAAACTTACAAATAATGATATTCCGACAAAATATCCATGTACTAAAATGCAATAAAGACTCCTCAAAGTTCTTTTATTGATACTTCGCGTTAAAAATCGTTGGACCATTATTCATTTGCTTTTCACTCCATAACTTCCGCTCTAAATTCAGGATTTAGTTCAGTGAATTTTGTAGCTTAAAAACTTTCGTCTCCATTGACATTCAATTCAAGAAAGTCCAATTTCTTGGCCTGTAAATGAATTTTGCAAAGTAACGTCAATTTGATATGAGAATGTCACAAACAATTTCCACTTTTTCAGGCTATTTTGTGTTCGGAAATTGTAGTATTCTAACTAGGACAAATCATTTATTCAAATATTGATTTACTGGAATGGAAAACGAAGAACTATAGCAGAGAAGTAAAAATAGCGTTTGATCTGAAACAGAGGAATGTAGGACAGTAAAACTCACTTTTGGTCTTATAGAGCTGACAAGCTTTAAAATATGGCTTTCCTGTTCGCTCACCTCTAGATTTGACTGACAAGTAGTTTCACTTTGTCTGCTTGTATAAGTAAGATTATTGATGCCATCGTGTATAGCTCCCACACGTTTCCACTTTCCAGTTGCATTTGAACTCGCCAAATGACAAAATAGACGAGAAAGGGTATAATGTTGGTTCGCCTTAAGTGTATTGCTAATCCTGATTGACAGTAACTATGACTGGTTCATTTTGGGTAGAATACTTGTTAATTTTTCATAATTAAAACACCCGAATTTCTAGGCATTGGACAGTTTGAGTTTCGGTTTCAAATGGTTTCAAAGGTAATTCATGATTCAGTAAATGCGTTTACGACTGAGGGCGCTTAAATCGACTTTTATTTTTGAAAATCTTGCTTTAATTCATTTTTCCTATCACCTGTCATTCGCAAGCACGTGTTGTAAGGATAGGCGATATGAAATATCAAGGAGGCAAGTAGTCTGTGATCAGTATTTTTCTAAAATGGCCCTTCAAATTCTAAAAAATTATGTAATAGTTCTGCAATCAAAGCAATTTCATTACATGTATTTTAAAATGCTGCCCAGAAAGGGTTATTTACGAATTTTGAAAATGTTGTGTGTAATTCTCTGTCATCCATAATCAGTAATCCGAGTTTACTCATTGTTTTGAGTATCAACCAAGGTTTCAATTCCTTATCATTCACTATATCTTAGCTGAAATACTGTATTTAATTAATTTTGCATACCTTGGCATGTTTATTTTGTTTTGTTGTTTGCATGAATTTTAAAATTATTGTAGATTTCGGTATTTTCTAACAATTGATTGATGGAATGGTGGGAGTGTTGATATTGAAAATGGACTTGAAAGGATTAAAATAACAAAGATGTACCACTTTCGACATAAAGGACTATAACTTATCTATAGGGAACGCATTTTTAAAAATAATGTATGAAATATCTAATGCTTGTTTTAAGTGTGACCGAACGTATATGGGTTATATTTTAAAGCATTTTTAACCAACATTTGCATTGGGCAAGATTTTGGAGTAAGTAAAATGTTGAAATTGTTTACTGCGAGATAAAGGTAGATGAAGTCAGTTATCAGGCATCTTTCATCAATTTCCTTTCCATTTTACCTTGGTTATCCTGTTAATAGATCATTTTCGCCGGTTTCAGCTTTACCTGCTTAAGTTTCAAATGGCCAATATTGGGTCATGAATTGATTCCAACATTGGATTTCACAAAGCACTATCATATAATATATAATTGATGATCTTGAGGGTGAGTAATTAGAGTACTGCCTAACAATATTACTTAGATATTCTTGGAGGAAAGAAATAGTTAAAAATTTTGGGCAATCATTCCTAATCGTAATATATATATGCGTATACATGAAGGTTGAAAATAAGGATTTTTCATTTGAAAAATATAACTAACGTGCGAAAAGCTCACAACTGAGTAATGCATTGCTTTTAGGAAATATTCTTTGTGTTTTTGTTGCGGATTTTCACTCAATAGTATCAACTCTTTTTAAATCCATATGAATCTAAGTTTGAGCCCAAAAACGGACCTACGTTCCCATGGTATATTGCATTTTACCTTAAAGTAGGCTAGTCGCAATTCTTTTCTTTATTGACATTGCTAGAACAGCTCAAAATTCCTAAACATATATTGAGACATATTTTTCTAATTGAAGCAATCATGACTAAAGACATTGGACCAAATACTCAGAATTCAATTGCGAAATAAGCAAGAGGTATTATTTTGATTCGTATAGAAAAACATTATTCTAATTATTTGTCAAACCAAATGAAATTTTTTATATATTTTAAAGAAGGCGCTTACTGAAAGTAGATTAGGAAAACGGTCTCTAATATTTTGGTAGAATTGATTAGAAATTAGCACTATTTGTTAGTCTGTTAGTGATCCCTCTGTTCATTTAACTTCAATTTGGCATCTATTAGTGCAATAATTCTATATTTTATTTCCATCTATACATTTATTTATTTAGTTGAACATTTACGCATATGCTCCAAAGTGCCTTGAGTATATCTAAAAGATCATATTCGATATAAGCATTAACTAAAATCCACGCTTTCAAATAATTTGGCCACCTCAAAGCAAATATTTGAGAATCTCCTTGCTCAGCAATTTGCATATATATATATATATATATACTATATACTATTCTAAAAGTACTCAACTTCAAGATTTTCTTGTTTCAGGAATCAATATTTACGCATAAATCATAAATTAGATAAAAATTAAAGTAACTGAAGTTCCATTTGTTATGTGGGTCGTTTTCAATGAAATGAATTCGAAGACAGTCATCATTATTCATTAAAATTACTTTATAGTAAAAATAGCTGAATCATATTATTTCCATTTATATAACTTAAAAGAGAAATTTCTAACATCTTTATTGAAAGTTTTGTCATTTGCTAGCATTCTGATTTGGGATAGAAGTGAATTGTTCCAATACTTGTTATGTTTTCGTAATCAATAAATGTACTAATAATAGTCCTTTCAAATTATATTTAAAATGAGTTATATAAATACATGCAAAGTTTTAAGGGATAGGAAGTATTGCATGCTTGCATGGTACAAGTAGGGGAGGTGATTGGTAGTTCAAGTTGAGATGCTAAATTTATAGTATTAGATCATTGGATCCAAACCATAGCATAAGGCTTTTTTCACAAAAAACCATCTATTGAGAAAGGGATTGGAAACCAATTTACACACTAAAGTCTCATATTAAATGTTTCTAGAATCAGAACAAAAACGATTAGATACTTTGCATGACGAGTCAAACAATGCTATTTTATATGACGATAAAATTATATCTTATAAATAACTATCAATTCATATATGTTGAAGAATTATCAATTCTAAAATATTTATTGGAGTTCATGCTACAATTATAAAATCAATACAATTCCATTGGAGCATTTCTCACTTAAATAATATATTTTAATATAAGCAGACATGACTTTCTTGTCGAAAATACAATTCGAATGCTGCCGTTTTCAGTTCTATAGAAATGTCACCGAATATACAAATTGAGTAAAAATGCATAGAAGAATAACTTCTCGTAGATTAAAAGAAGCAAGTTTCAATATATATTTGTTTCAGTTTAATTCTTAATTTCAAAATATTTTGAAAATATTTTCAATTCGATTCGTTGGATACAAGCTTGAAGAGAAGAAGTTGCCCATCCAACCACTCCCTATATTTTTTTCTTTTTCTGGATGCGTGCTCTCTCACGAAATTATTTTAAATTCATCGAGGTTTTAGCCTGCATGCTAGTCGTTTTCAGATTAGGCCAAATTTCTGTCATTTACCAAGCAACTTGAAATTACTTTACAAATGCAATTAATCCATATATGCCTAAGTCATTTGTCATTTTTTAAGGCGAAACTTTCCGGTACCCAATTACAAGCGACAGTAAGTGCTTCCAATCACCATCACCGACAGCAAGGCTCTACGATAAGGGTACGTAAGAGACGTCAAAATTATTTTACTAAAACGATATTTCGCTACAAATATTCAATTAAACCTTTTTTACTAGTATTTTGCAATATATTGGTTTTTTCCATTTCTTTGACGTCACTTGGCTGACACTAGATAACATTATCATTATTATTATTATTATTATTACATCAAATAGCAGGCGTTTTAATTGTTATCATTAGCCCTTTAGTTGACT
>UZAE01000092.1:0-39526 GCA_900617975.1 Rodentolepis nana | reverse complement strand
GGGGGGGGGATCAAATATTACTTTTGATTGGCCCGGTTGCAATTTATAACTTTATATTTCTTTCCTAGAGAACTGATATTCCAGAACCCGTTATGGCTCATCTGGCCACCAGCCGAATTCGTCATGTCACAATTATAGGTCGTCGTGGCCCACTTCAAGCTGCCTTTATGTTACGGGAATTTCGTGAGTTATGCCGAATGCCAATGACCAAGCGAACTAAAAAGGAGGGCCTTCACATTGAATTCGCTCCAACTGGTGTATTTGATGAAACCCTTCTCACTGGGCACAATCGTGCAGTCCTCCTTGATGGTTAGTTTATTGAATAACTTTTACTTATTTATAATCAGTAGTATTAGATTTAGAAGTGATTTTTTCCTTATGTGCTTAATCAAGGACTTCCACGGGGCAGACGAAGATTGATTGATTTTATTCTGGAAAAATCGAATTCATCACCTTCTCCAATTAAACCTGAAATAGACGGCGATCCTCTAAAATGCGAATTCCTCTTTCTACGATCACCTATTCGAATTATTCCTCGTAGCTCTGACCACCCCGATCCTAGTGTATCTAATGTTGCTGGTATTGATCTAGAAGTCAATAGGCTTGTGGTAAGTAATTTGTATATAATTTTATATGTTTTGGAACGTATTTCATTCCGGTTCAAAATGTTATTTTGCGTTAATTGATTAAAAACAGTTATCTGTCGAATGAAGTGCAGATCGATTTTAAACAACGACAATAGGATATTGGAGTACTTTGCAAATCGAAAGTTACAATTTAATTTTTCTTGGAAAGCGTCTGTTAAAAGCAAAATTTTGATTTGCACTGATGTATTAGATAAGTATCGACACTCATAGCAGTGAATTAGGGTAGGTTGGTAAATCATTCATTTTATTCCGGCATATGAACGGTTTTCTCGCTGTTAGCTAGAATGTCTACTATATTATGCCCCCAACCTAAACCCTATGGTAGTTTTGTGCACCCGGAAACCTCTTGATACTCAGCCCAAAATACGATCCGTTTAACAAACAGAAGAGAGGCTAATTGTGCTTATTTGACAATTCATTTTCATCGAAACCTATTAGACTCTGCCATTTTAAAAATATTTTCCAATTTTTATTCATTCTCATCCCGTTGCATTCCATATTGAACTATCCTACCTCTTCCCTCGTTCAGATGCTTTTCAAAGGTTAGGTGGCACACGTTTGTTTGTCATTTTCATTGATAGTAATGGTACAAATTAACATCATGTGAATGCCAGACTGAAACTTGTTTACGCCTGAGAATGTTGAAAATGCTTGCATCCTGACCTGAGTAAAATAAGACGTCATGCCGAAGATAAATAAGCCATTTTCTCTCATACTCTCACACTTTTTTCATCTTACTGGCTATTGAATAAGGTCTTATCAACTAGAATCACTCTTCTCTCTGACGAATTGGTTCAAGAGGCCTGTTTAGACCACTTCGTTATTATGAATAAGATGGGGGGGGGGGGGGGGGGGAATAAAAATGTACTTATTCCCCTCTCCAGTTAAGTCGAACGAATTTATGTAGAATTTGTGTATTGGGATGAATGGTAGGAAATGGTTTGGACCGCCTGTAATGCAACTTCACTTCATCTTTTATGTTCATTTGAATCTGAGGTTTATTTCAATCTTCTCCTCCAGTGTGCTTACGCATCCCTATATCTGTGCCCCTTTTACTTGGCTTTAGACATTAAGATAAATCTCTGCAGGGAGGTGGGGAGGGGGCGGGGTGTTTATATAACTTCGATCTTTAAATTTCATTAATTAATTGGTTCATAAAATCACCCCTCTCCCCTCCGATCTAAAGGAAAGTGCTTATTTCCATAATTTAGTTGCGTACATTTCCTTTTTAATACAATCTAAAGTCTCTTCATCTTTTTCCAGCTGTCGTACTTTTTTAATTGGTAAGCTCTAGGTTTAAAAGCTATTATTCCTCAAAATATAGCGCTTAAAATTCAGATTCTACCAATGAGCTACCAACTTCCGGAATTTTAAATGAGGTATTTTTTTCAGGGACCCCCAAGTGAAAATCAAAAGTGTGTAGGCTGCGCAGACATTCCTCTTGAACGCCTAGACTGTGACCTGGTGGTTCGGAGTATCGGACAACGAAGTGCTAAAATTGATCCAGATCTGCCGTTTAATGAGGAGAGGGGCGTGATTGCTTGCTCAGATGGATACGGCCGAGTTCCACTCCCTGCGTGCCTTCATGGTGTGGATGATGGTGGTGCTCAGCTCTATGCCTCTGGTTGGGCAAAAGTTGGTGCGGTGGGTGTTATCCTCAACACTCTGGCGGATGCTAGATTGACTGCTGAAGGGATTTTAATTGATTTGGCAAATAGAAAATCCTCTTCAGACCACGTTGGATTCGCGGGAATTCGAAATATAGTTGAAAGTCGAGGTATGTATTGCTTTAAACCATCGGATAAATCGTTAAGGCGTAAAGTGAATGTTTTAGAAGAAAGAGGCTTAAGTAATATTTGCTGTTTATTAGTCGTTAAGTGAGCGTACATTTTCTGCATACTAATCAAATTTAAGCTTAGATAAGATGACTCATTCATATTACTTTGTATCTTACAGCTGCTTGTGTTCACCTTAACAACAATATGAAATAGCATGTAAACTTTCTGACGACGCTGTCTTTTTATAATATTAGCGTTTACATCTACTTCATCATCTATTTCATCTACATCTACTACATCATGTCTACTTGAAAAATATTAATTTCTTGGCTATATTTTTATAAATGAACGGTTTTAATTTATAAACTGCAAAATAGACTTCTGAGATTACGAAAATAAAGTTGCTTATGAAGCAGGGGACGAATCCTGAATCCAGTGTACTAATGAATAAGCAAATAGACGCAAGTTCCAACCGTTTGCAGGACTCTATGATTCGCACACTTTATCTTCCAATTATACCCTAATCACATATTGAGTTGAATTAAGATTTTCTACTTTCAGATGTTTTTTTCTCTTTACGATTATTAAATAATATTTCCTTACCATACGAATGTTACCTTTAGCTCGGTGCTAGAGTGATACTTATACTAAGTCGGGTTTAAGCGAACCAGGGCAATCCAAGTTAAATTAATATATTCACTAAAGAAAGTGCTTGCCTGTTAAACTCCTCTTTTCATCGTTTATGAAGAATTATTTGATTACAAAAGGTAAGCATTTTATTGACAGGAAGTAGGGTAACATTTGCGACCTCAGACATATCTCAAATTCTGCGACCCCTTTATTAAAGTGACACACACACACACACACATCATGAAATCGTACATTTTAAAAGGAAATTTTAAATGTAACTTATTTTTAAGTTACGCATATGTAATAGAATATGCTTCGCAGGTGTGAAAAATGATTATGGGATGAGGCGAGGTCTGGTGACTATAGAGGATACGGTAGAACCTCGCAATATACTTTCAGGATGTTGTGGAAGGACATATTACTCTGTGGGGTCGGAAATTGACCTTTAGAGAAAATACTCCCTTTTCTGTTATCTTTCAATTTCTGAGTTAGTTTTTCAACTGTAACTGTCTCGCCTGATTTTTATGGTTCGCATCGAGTTATTCCATGTATATCCCACCAATTGCCTAAGTAGAAGTTACCGACTAGTCAACCTTGGCTTCAGAGACGGGATGAGTGCTTGATTTGGAGGCAGTCATTGTTTTTTATCCCAACGTTGTCACAAACGTGCACTTCTCGACTTCAATAACAATTTACTGCAAAAAGGCCGAATAAGTTATTGCTCATAAATAATGTTAAAAGCCTTTTTTATGCTGAGAATAAAACTTGCAGAGTTCTTTCCTTCCACCGTGTCTAGATTCAAAGTGAACTCAAATATTTACTGGTTCCCCAATTTTTTTCATTTTCCTAAAGTCCTTTTATCGACGATGTACCCGTATCTTGTAAATCGGGTATTTTGGCAGGGAATTTGCGCGTACGAATTACATCCGCATTTCACTGCTTTCTTTTAAATTCCACTGCGGTGACGATTTTTGCCCTTTTGAAGAAGGAATCGACAATGTTGGCTATTTGAGCCACACCAGTCTGACCCGTCTGTTACGTCTTCCTTTAATTTCTCATTATTTTGGCATGTCATGCCAAAGAACTCAATAATGGTTAAAGGGTGTGCATCCAAACGATTCAAAACCCCAGCCACTTAGGTGTCAGAGAGCCTTACACGTCACTTGATCTTTGACTAGGGTTGTACAGCTTTTAATAATTGTGCAGTTCACATTTCAAGATTCAAATTTCACGTTTACGAAGGTTGGTGTATATCGTTCGATATTATTTTTACCAAGAAGATTCAGTCTTGCCTCTCCTATTAATTTTTTTCCTCATGGTTTAGCATACAATTTGTCTTGCGTGATATCTCACAATTTATGATTTTGAGGTATCAGAGATGACTTAGTTAAAAAAGGGAATATTATATAAAATTTTAAATTTCATTTTAACCATATAACTAGGCAGGTATTGACACTATAACACTATAATTTTTATTGCCCATAATCAACTTTTTTCCCTCTTGTAGGCATTCGTCCAGTGAGCTTTGAGGAATGGGAGCGAGTGGATGCGAAGGAGAAGGCAACTGGAAGGGATCTTGGGAAACCGCGAGAGAAGATCACATCATTGAAGGAAATCCTCCAAGTCGCATTTGCTGAAGTAGCTAGGGAGAGGAATGGCAATAGAGCTGTGTGACATTAGTCTTCTGTAATAGGATAATCTGTACTACATTTTTAGTGCCCTCGAACAACACGAATTCTCAATTAAAGTTGGTTTAAAGTATGCGCGGACCTAAAGTAGCTCAAGACCATAAGAGCAGAGAATTATTATTCACTGATCAAGCTCAGAAATTATCCAACTTTTTTTTTCTATTCCAGAATATTCATAGATATTAATGCTTCCTTTCTTTATATCTGCGTTTGTAAATCTCCCTGCCTGACTTGTGTCTTAAAAATGAGATGTTACTTATCGTATCTGATTTCATTAATGCTATATAATTATGAATAGGCCTAGTACATGTAGTCATGGTAACCAATGATATTAAGTGCTAATTAGCCTTTCTACTATCTCTTCCATATAAATAAATAAAATTAAAATCTTATATCAAATCAGCCAAAACACTTGCTTGTATAAACATGTTGAATATAGTCGTTCGTCGTCTATGGATGATCAGGATTGAATTCAAGAGGATCTGATCAGTAATTAGTTGAATTAGGAGGAACGCGCTGCCGTAAATGTGTGTGCCGTGTAAGTGATAATCTCAAACCATGACTTATGACGGAAAGAGATCCCTTTTATTCCTGAAACAGTAATTAATTAATAATATAAATAGGTAATTTATTGATCAAGACAAAGTTAAACTCCTTTGTGTGTGCAATTAGGTTTGGCTAATTGGGGCGAAATTCATTTGTACTTAACTTGCAGGTATTTAGAGGATATTTAATCACTTTCACAAAGTTTGCGATTCGTTATTTATACAGTCGGCTATGATGAACTCGCTTATCCAACCCCCCCCCCCCCCCACGCGGTCCATTTAACAGGGATCGAAGAGCCTTGCAACGTGAGGAAAGGTTTCATTTTATATTCTCCATTACATATAATATTCTACTCTACTAACATTCAAGTGTGTTATGATATCGTCATTATTAATATTAAAAAAAGCATCTGCACACGTCGGGCTATAACTATATCATTGTTCGATGTGAGGCAAGCACCCGCCTAAATGTCCTAGAAAGTGAACTTACTAAATAAGCTCCTATCGGATCGATCTATTTTCCCTCTCACACTCCCTCAGTTGATTCCCCTCCCCATAAAAGGCAACTAGATTGGCGGGGAGGGGGGGGGGGCACAATTTTGCATATTCCACGGATTAGTGCTCAATATTTTGTCAGCACAAAGAAGATATATTATAATGAACTCTGCAAGATTTTTAACGTTAAACACAGGTCTCAATAAACAGTGGAGACTGGCCTAGAATGATCGGCGTGGGTATGATCCCCTTTTTTTGTTAATTTTCATGCTAAATCATTTTTTCATGATGATTAATTTAATTTGCTCTATTTACGCAAATCTAATAAGAAAGAGCTGTCATAAATCACTATATATTACCTATTTTTAAATGCATTTTTATGTCATTTTTTCAATCATGTGAAATGGGAGTAAATTTCGCAAAATATTGTTACTTCCAAGGTGGTTTAGTAATTTTGATGTCGCAACCTTGGGAGTCAGATTGCTAGGTGAAATTGCATTTACCTTGCGAATATCCATAAATTTTTATTTTACGATTGCATACGCAAATTTGCAGCACGTGAAATGTGATAGACTGCAATCTTCTCTTTTACGCATCTACTATCATAATTAGCTGCTCACACGTGTTGGTGGGGGGGGGGGAGAGGGTGGGAGGGGATGCCTTCTTTGGATCAGTAATTTGCTGAGAGTGAGACTTCATCCAGTATAATTTTCCAATGATGTAAAATAACTGGTTACCAACTTCTCTCTTCCTCAAAATATCCCTATAACTTTTTTGAATTTGAAATATGGGCAAGCCGAAACATTTTTCCCTCCAATTTCCTTTGTTCATGCCCAATGCAAATTCATTTCCCCCCCCCCCAAAATGGTGTTCATTTTCTTGAGCTCAAAATTTTGTCCATCTTTTAGAGAAGCTTAAAATAATGTGGTGGTTAATCTATCATTAAATTTATCTTGTGAATAAAATCGATCAAAATCGCATAAATAAATTGGAATAATTTTAGTCTGATGCATACAAATGAATTAATTATTCTAATTATTTTCATATGATTATGAGATTAAGTTCATGATTTTCTTAACTAAAACTAATGGCAAAAGTTGTTAGCAAATAATTAATAATATGGGGTAAAAAATTAATAACTAACAGAATCTCTTTGTAACTACGAAAATTCGTTACTTTGGTGCCAGCATATTCCTTTCAAATAATAAAACATGCAAAAAGAATATGATTTATACTTCTATTACCAAGATTTTAATCTAACCTACCTACGTGTGCCAGAGCATGTATGTGAAGAGATGGTCCTAGAGAGTAAATATGACTTAAGTTTGCGAAATATTCTAATCTGCTATAATTGTAGTCTTTCAATGCAATGCTACTCAAATTCTCCTAGTAGTTATAAAATTATGTTCATTTGAAATCGGACCTTATTGAGGAAAAGGCAGCCATGGAGACTTTTACAACGCAGGAAAACGTTTATTCTTAATCCGAAAAGAGACATGATTTAAGTTTATGTATTTATATCAAACGACAGGCGTTTCGATAGTTATCATTAGCCCTTTAGCTGACTTCGGGCTTCACAGAGGGGGGGAGGAATATCAAGGTGAGAAAAATTCGAGAGGGGAAGCAGAAGAGAGATTCAAATATGTAAAAAAGACAGATATACAGACACAAAGGCAGAGGAAAAAGCGAGGTGACTACTGTGGAAATAATCGAATATGACATACAGTGGGGTCATGGTAGTTTGAGGTCAGAAGTCAACTGCCGGTTTATAGACTTCTTTGCCGTATGAGTATACGTTGCCCAGGGTGAACCACGTGGAGGTAAGTCTAACGCACACCCCACGTGTTTTAAGTAAACTTCTGAAAAGATTGCTTTTAATATTAAATTTGCTTTGAAGAAAATCTTTTCAAGTAAAATTAACTAATAACTTTGACTATCATCATTTTCCTTAATCCACCTTTTATCTCAAATTTCGAATTAAATGTAAAACAATAGCACGTCTATTGTGAATCAAAATGAAGTAACGATAGTAGTTAAAGAGCGCTGTGATTGGTTTTTTTCAACAACAACCTCCAATAACTTTTAGTGATTGTAAGTTGAGTCTAAAGGCACTTAGACTATTATTTATGTATCGCAAGCATTTGAATGTGCACAGTTAGCTTAATTTTGAGTTTTACGATAACATGGAGGTGCTTTATTGATTAATGCAGTGTTTCCAAAACTCTCAAGTTTAAAATTGCGTAGACAAGTAGACGTAAACTCATGAAAATATCTGATAATTTTCTGTTCATGATTTAGGGTGATGAGCCCTTCTACATTTCGTAAGGGGATGGGGGCGAACTCAACTATAGAGCAGTTGTTAATTTCCTAGTCAAGGTAAGTCTATGTCCTCCAGGTTTACTTAATTCAATTACAAACATATTCCCCCTTAGAAATTAACTTTTTAAGGCCCCAAGAAGAAAATGAATAACATATGAGTATTTTTGCGGCAATTGTTTTCAACTGTGTGTAGACATGCTACTTAAAATTAAATAAGAAAGCCATTTTAAATTCCATTAAGGAATTTAGCATTCATGAATCAATATTTTGTAAGAATAGGCTCAAATTGTTGAGTTGCGAAAAAAATTGTTTTAAAAAAGCAGAAATCCACTTTTAGGTCACCGAATCTTAATAATTGTTGATTTTTCAAAGTAATTAAAAAACATTTTTCCTAAACTTAGCTAGTTTCGTTTTTCATCAGACCCTATGATTTTTATGGTGCCTGTGTGTTTAGCATTAATGTTGCCACAATAATGAGCTTCAATAAAAGTTTTTTTCCAAAATTTGTATTTAAGAAATAGTTTTTTATGATCTTCTGACCAACGAGTATTTCCACCCCCCCCCCCCCCCCCCCCCCCCCCCCCCACCCTCCTCCCCTCCAACCATAGAAGCCCAGGTAATAGTCTACTAAACGTTACTTTTCTCCATACTTAAAAATAACGTATATGCATAATTATTAAATCACAAGCTCTTTATTATGAAATGATTAATATACCTATTATTCAAATCACATGGCAGGCTTTATGTTAGTTATCATTAGTCTTTCAGTTGACTTCGGGCTTTACAGTGGAGAGGAACGCCAAAGTCATATAAAGTCGAGAGGGGGAACAGAAGAGTGAATAACAGATGTTAAGGGCGAGACAGACACAAAGGTAGAGGAAAAGGAAAGGTGAGTACTATGGAAGTGGTCGAATATGACATGCAGTCGGATCATGGTAGTTCGAAGTCAAGTGTCAGTTTATAGACTTTTTTTGGCCGTTGACTTCACGCTCCGATTATTATATGATATACTTTACGCTTTTAATTCACATGTTTAAAGTTTTTTCATTTATTGTTGTTATTAAATTAAGATAGAAACGTCAGAGACTAGGGGCGTTTAAAATACATTGAAATTTCATCCTTGAAGTTTCTATATCTTTTTTTAAATATTTGAGAATTTTTTCCATGACATTTTACTGGTTTTGGAAAGCGAATGTCTTTGTTTATCTGCACTTTACCTGTCATTTCTAATATTTTAAGCTAAGATACAATTTTCAAGTTTGGGTGGTGTCAAAAGTGTCTCCGTCATAGCTACTGGGTGTCTAGTAGATATTGTCTAGTTTTATTTTAGTTTTAATGGCTTGAAGGAATTTACAATCCTTACGTGTGAATAACACACACACTTCTAAAGGCATTTAATGTAACCAAATGACTTTTGCAATCACTTTTTTAATCATAGATTGGTTGTCTTTTGCGAGCTATTCATTTGTGTTTTGGATGACAGCGCTGAACTTGAAGCTGAACACAAAAAGTCTCTCAATTGCATGTATCAATTTACTTAGTCTTCAGAATATTAACAATTAAATATGTAGCTAAGGGTGTGGTGACTGACTCTATTGCCCATGTTTTTGAAGCATCATTTATTAAAAGTAAAAATTTTTGATGCTCTTGTTGCTCCAATACTCTTCCAATTGATTTAATTCAAGAAACTTTTAGGGCTCAAATAATTTATTTTAACAACTTTAGAGCCCATTTCTGAAATATATACGAATGTATTTTGTTCTATGAATTAATTTCTTTTAAAATTAATGCGACCATTTTGCGACATTCTCTGAGAAAGAATTTTCTTATAAAATTTCTTTTGTCTAAAGTTTTTTATTTCGCATACTTTTCACCTTTAAGAGCAATTTTTGCTTCTCAATTTAAGGTAAAAATCCTAATAATTTTTCCTTGTTCCATAATGAAATTTATGGATGGTTAAATTTATTCCGCGAGAACGTTGTAGTTTGATCAAATGGCTCGTAATTTTTAATGTAAGATTTTATGGAACTATAGATCTTAGGCTTGTAAAAATGTACCATTCTATTAAGTTGTGACCCTTGGGCATGTAAGATTTGAATGAGAGATCTGCAATAAAAGGAGTCAAATAAATTAAGTAAAACAATATTAGTAGGAAGAAGGCTAAGCTGTATCATAATTACCTGTTGTAAAACTTTCAATTGAAAGTATCGAATAGTAACTTTAAAAAATTCGACAGTTTAACAAGTCTGAAATGACATTTCTTTAATGTTTTCTCTGTGGAAACGTCATCAAAAGATGTTACTATTTACTGATAACTCAACGTTTAGAGTATTATTGTCTGATTAAACGAAGTGCTTTGGGTCATATCTTTGATCTACCAAACCACTCCACAATAACTCTAATTTTATTTCACTTTTTTCTTTTTATTCCTATTAATATACTAAATAAGTTTGGAATTGCCTAAGTGAATTAGCATAATTCAAGCTTCGCTGGGCAAAGTTCATGTTCAGTAATGGCCAGGTCAAAGAAGAATCGTGTTTCCATCTTTTTACAGCTGAAATATCGATTTTTAGGTTATAAAAGGGAGTTACCAAATGTTGAATGATCCCGAAATTCAAACATTCATATAAGTAGCACATATTGCTGACAAATGTAATTTCATTCTGGAGAAAAATTAACTTTATTCAAAGGAACAGTAGGAAAATCATGTGATTCTGTATGGACAGTTCGCAAAAGTTATGTTCACACTAACGGAAGTATCTACTATTTACTTATCTCAGGCATATGAGTTACGCTATGAATCAGAAGTAGATCTAACTAACACGATAAAGACTAGATGGTCCGTCGTTCGAGAATTTTGTCAAATGAGTGTCTATCATCGAATCAACAAAATACATGAAGAAAGTAGTAAAATCAGACTGGATAATATTCCTAACGATTGCAGAAAATTGAGCTTCAAATGTGATACTGACACGAATCATCAGAACTTGGGTTGCCAAAATTATATCAATCAATTTTCTTGTGAAAATTTGTTCTAGACAGTTTCATTTCTCCCTAAATCTCAAAGTTAATGCTAGCTTTGTAAAGGTCTCCATTTCATTCTATTTTATAGGCACAAATGTCATTATTGTAAGTTGCATGGCTAAAAAAGAAATGAACAGTCGATGTGAGAAACGAAATTCGAATTCACTAAGAGGCGCGTCCCATTTATGTGAACCAATAGTCAGTCAGATGACACAACTAATACCCAGCTCAAAGAAGAATTTTAAGCGAAATAAGAATACACTTTGGAATTCCCACGAATTTGTCACAAGAAGCGAACAATTATCAAAGAGCCAAAAACTGAAATTTGCTCTCGTGAATTTTTGGCATCGGCCCACCTGAAAGTTGATGGAGAATTTCCAACGAAATCTTTCATTTTGAAGAAGCTAATTGGAACTCCATCAATTAGGTGAGTGAATTCTTGAATGGGAGATAAATCGACGAAGAACATTCGGCTAAATTGACGATGGCCCGTGGGGGAAGGGGGAAATAATCAAGGGCAAAATATAATCAAACCTTTTACCCTTGCCGTAGTTTCGAATTTATTCATTTTTTCTTTTCATTGCAATTGTAATGTCGATTAACCCCTCTAATTATCTCAGTAGCTCATGCTGCAGGGGAATTGCAGTTAACCGGTCTTTGGTCTTCGTCTCAGCTGGCCACTTTGTGCTGAAAATGCCATTACCTTCTCTCAGAATCCTCTAACATGAATTTCTCACCAAAATTACCAAGGCTATGATTAAAATAGCGTGGACACAAAAGTGTGGAGACTTTGTAAACCTGAGCAAAATACTTTTATGTTAAATACATCTAAGTTTACATTGGAGGAGAAATAATCGCTTTTTAGCTGAAGGCCTCTGTATACTATCCATAATTGCTTTCTGTCCGGTCAGTAGTTTATCCGCATTTTTCAGAATTTTCCATCGCACGCGTGTTTTACTTGATCAACCCTTCATGGTGTTGGAAAATATGCAGGCTTTCCAAGACCAATAAAAACTAGAGCTTTCAGTTTTCTCAGCTGGGATATCGGCACATTGTTTCATTAAAATACGCGTCTATCGCTAATAGCTCACGTTTTTACTAGATTGGACTACATTTTCCTTTCTAAACAGTAGAAGTATGGCTAACCACAATTGAGGCATGCTTACTATGTCTTATCTCCAATATGGTCTTAGAAAGCTTTATCCCAATTTGTATACGTAAATGATATTTTTTGTTAATTTCAATTTTTTTGCATTTCGTTGATTAACATTATCTTGCTGTTCGCAGCTGGAATTGAAATCTTACCTATAACGGTTTACTTATTAAATGTAAGTATAAAGACTTTCTTCAGAACTTTAAATAGTGCTGATTGGCCGGTCTGAAATACTTCGGAAGCTATAACCATGGCATTTATACCTGAGATAAGAGCTTTAGAAAAATTGAAGGAGGTCCTAGTTTGCGATTTCAAAATTAAAAATATCTTCTTAAAATATCTGTGCTGTTCTGGTTCTATTGTGCTTCCTTGAACTTATTACATTATTAGCATTATCAAGCTGATGATTTTTGCAACCAAAGGTTTCCCCTAGTGGGGAATAATGTATGAAAAACTTCTTATGAGTTCTACCCCATTCATTGCAGATACAATACAATGAAACTGAGTCGTTATTATTTATTTATATCAAATGGCGGGCGTCTTGATGGTTGTCATTAGCCCCTTAGTTGACTTCAAGCTTCACGGAGAGGAAGGTACATCAAATTGAAATAAGGTCGAGAGGGGGTCGGGGAACCGAAGAGTGTTTCAAAGATGTAAACGAGACAGACACAAAGGTAGAAAAAAGGTGAGGTGGGTACTATGTCGAATATAACATACAGTGAGGTGATGGTAGTTTGAAGTGAGAAGTCAACTGCCAGTTAAAAGACTTTTTTGCGTATGAGTATACGTTGCCCAGGGTGCACCACGTGGAGGTAAGTCTATCACACACCCCGAGTCGTTATTATCGACCTGCGAAATTACTTAGTTATCTACTTCCCACATTAGGTTGTTTCTAACAGTGTGCTAGGCATTATAGTTCTTTAAAAATTGATCCATTTTGATGAAGTCTCAAACACGTTAGCTGGTCTCTAATGCAAGGAAAGAATTGTTTAAAATCTTACATCAAAACAACTTAAAATATTTATATTTTTCATTCCGATATTTATTTAAAATGGTAAATCGTTATTTTTTACTAATCATAATCAAAATAACGTTATTTGTTTTAAAGATTTGAACCTAAATGCTTTTATTTTATTTAGCATTAATTATTAATAATTTTGTAAAAGCTTAGGAGCTTTCATGCTCAACTGAGTCCTTTTTAAATGTGATTTGATTTGATGATCTCAGAGAATGTATTCCTAGATCACTCAAATCACGTTTTGTTTGGCAACGTAATATGAATTAAACTAGACATTTTCTTTGATGAATTTTGGCGCGTGTGTTTTATTTTTTTTCTGGCACAACCTTAAACAAATTTGTTTAATTGAGCAGTAATCAAAAGTGAAGTGGCGAAGATTCTATTCATATTCACGTAACCTTCAAAATCACGATAAAATTTTGAGAATTTACATTAGCGAGTACTCTTGAGTTGAACAGATGAAAAAAACGCAGGTGCACACAACTTCTAAAACCCAAAATATTTATTAATTTTTGAGGTTTGAAGCAGAGGTAACTATAGGTGATAGTTAACTAGATGAAAACCCATTCATATTAATTTGCAATAATTATTTGATATGAGCTAAATCTGTGGTATTAAATTTGGCTGCAATTCATAATTCTCGCTATTGGAGTAAGCACGTTTGTAAACCACTGTGTTTTCAGAATCTAAAAGAGTATTCAGTAAACCATTCAAGGGCATCTTTCTAAAAAAGTAACAAAAATATTGATTTCTCGTTTAAGTGAGTTTCTATAAATAAATAAAATGGGCTTTGAATAGGGTTAAAAAGTCTCGAATGATAAAATGCTATGTATTTTAGTAGCACAGCATAGGATTTATGCCTTCTCGATGGTTCCAATGTTAATGCGCGTCATTACAAGCCTTGTACGTCAATTACGCGCTTCCAACTTAACAATCATTTCAGCTAACTTTGTTTGTCAACATGATTGGCTGGTAGTTTATCATGTTGGGGGGGGGGTTGCTTTTCTGGTTTGCTGCGAATCAACTTGGATCAAAAGATTGTTGAATCTTACTGCAGAGCGCATGTACCGATGGTGAATTTCGGTGACTTTTTTAAATTATTACTTACTATATCATTTGAATGGCACCAATTTTGTAAGACAAAATTTTGTTGGAGGGCATTTTGTTTTGGTGCAAAAGTGTTGCTCGTTGGGTGCAGAAGTGAAAAGAGAGATTACTTCCCGAAAAAATCACACATAATATCAAATAATTTTCTTGTTTTCCACAAAAAGAAATAATATGCCACACGATGAGATACTTGTTTGATAGTTATATAAATAGTCTGCCAAATTTTTATGGTTTCGTAATCATTCTAAGAGTTCTCTATGTTATCTTAGGAGTCTGTCAAGTTAATCATTGTCTCATATCTACGATATCAATAGTGAATATATACATATACGATAAAATTTCAGAAAAAAACTAGCAAGCACATGTAAGGCTTCCTGAGACATTTGCGTGTTTGAATTTAATACATTTAAACATTCTTAACCCTGTTTAACACTTTCTCTGACATTAATGAAAATAAACAAATAAATAAACGTTTGTTTTGGAAATCGTTAATGGTGGTAAAGCATGCAGTAAAGGAGTTTACAATTAAATCATTAATTCGTAGGAATTATTTATTCACCAAATTGACGGATTTAAAAAAGTTCTGACAACGCAATTTTTCAAATTTCACTATTCAAAAGATGATCCATCAAAATTATCTGTAAGAAGGGGAATGGAATTCAGATTAAAATATTATATATATATATATATATATATATATATATCATAGGTTCATTCAATAACAAAATGCTAAAGTTTTTCATTGCAAGGCCCTTTGTTATTTTGTCTAATATGCAAAAAATTCATCTTAAGTAAATACTTAACATTTGCAAATATATACGTACCCCCCCCCCCGCATTTATTATTACCTGACTTTAATGAAACATCTTAATTTAGAAGTGGGGAACTCATTCCCACTGCTCAGCAAAATTCATAAAATTACACAATTGTTCATTTTGGTCAAGTTTTGGACTTGAAAATTTGAATTTCATCTGCCATATATTTCCAACTGTACAAAAGTTGCTTACACTTTATTGATTATTTTGACGTTTCATTAATTTGCTAAGAGAAATTATAGCATGTTCACTCATTCCACCCATGCAATAACATGAGTTACATTGGTGAATCTAGCAAATTGCCAATGTGCATAAACCTCAGAGATAGCAGACGTTAGTGATGCGATTTTCTGCCATTTTGTGTGAGTTCACTTTCTTAATGGCCGGTTAGAGCTAGACGATTTTAGTTAAGAAATCTTTGACATTACTAAGCAAAAGTTGTCAAAACCAATTATTAAAAATCGTGTTCTTTTAAAATTTCACAAAGTAATGCCCGCTTCTGCAAGGTAGTTAATAAAAATTTAAGTGTAATTTCGATATCGGTAGGCGTCTAGAAGTTGCGCCCTTTAATTTCAAATTTTGCGGCATTTAGTGTAGCATTGATTTGCTCCATAACTGATTCGCTCTTTCTTTCCCATTCTACAATTGTTAGGTACTTCATTAAAACATCTTAAATCCCATCCTTATGACCTGACAAGATTTTTTGAGATCATTTTTACTTAAAATTATTTCAAAACTTATTAAAAATAGATAATAATTGTAAAGTAAGATTGTGGGAGAAGAATTTTTGAGAAATTAATTACCCTCAGATAATGACCTTAAAATTTAACTGACTGATCATCTGAATCCCTAGTTTTTTCGTGGCGTAATTGGACTCCACAATGCCAACATTTTAGTTTAAATGAAACTTTCACCTGGCTTTAAAGTAACTAAAGATTTATGTGGATTTTACTCAATCTAATTTATTCTTTGCGTCATAGTTAGTTGTAAAACTAAATTGAGGATGCAGTTTCCCGCTTCTTTGGTTCAGCCTTCATCTGTATAAGTAACGATAAGGGTTACCTTGCTTTTATTTTTATAACCATGGGTTGAAATTGTATTTATTCATATGATATTACGATAGAAATTCGTCAGAGAAAAAAGGATGAATAATCTTGGTTTTATTGGATCAGGAGGAAGGGGGTCTCGTTAAATAGTATTGAATTAAGGATTTTGAGAGAGTTAATGAGATAACTTGATGTAGATTATTTTGCATTTATAAACAAAGACCACCTCTTTTGACTTCCCTCCTCCCCACCATCCTCCCAAAAGTTGACAAAAAGTTATATTGAATCGGTTTAATAGTCATGTCATAGTAGAGTTACTAATCTTTTGCTTACAATGAAAAACGCATTTTAGTTTTAAATTCCTTCAACGTAACTAATATTGGGTAAAATAAACTAATGTTTCATATTAGTAACACAAAAATAGAATTAATAAGTAAACAAGCTGAACATATTTGTATACAACTCCCAAGGGTTCGTCTATGGGCTGTTGGTTCAAGGCGTCATTTAAATGCTTGATCTATCAAATACTATACAACGATTTAGTGTCACCATGCCAGTCTCTTGTTATTGAATGACTGATTTCTAAGCAATCAGTGCTTTCCTTACTAAATGTGTCTTTTAATGTAATTATTTCCCGTTAAATTGAACACTAGCCAATATAACTGCCCCATATCAGTTAGTAAATATGCCTTGAACTAGCAGTTAAAGTAATTCGTAGGTGTTAACGAAAGTTAAAGCAGATTTACGTGGATTGAGGTGTCGGTCATCTGATAAATATTAATTACCCTGTACTTTTCAGCTATCAATAAGGAATATTTTCCCATTTAAGTCATACCACGCGTCTTATTCTATATGTACCAAAGTGTACGTAAGAAAGAAAAAATTTTCACTAACATATCTTAAATTTTAATTTCTATCATTTGACTCCAACTTACATGACGTGAGATTATGCCAAAATTGGTAATTTCCAAGGTTGACCATAGCGACCGATATGTTTGTATCTTGTTGCAAAAAACGAATCAAATGGTTATTCTATTATCTATGTCACATCTAATTTTGTATAATTTTTCAAATAATATTAAATTGTAAGATTTCACTGCTCATTGCATTGCACACATCCTTAACCTGAGTTTAAATTAAAAACGAAGTTATTATTCCCTTGTTTTATTTTCAAAGTTGTCTCATTTATTTTCTGTCAATATTGAAATCAATAATATTTTAATTAAATCAAGTAATGTGATGAAATAGTTTACTTATACTTTTTCAAGGCCTAATAAATATCATTCTCTAGAGATGCGATAAGTGCAAAGCCACCTTGTATTTCAATTTCTATCATGCTAAAAATTCAATTTTTTGAACTTTATTCGATAATATGTTATACTTTTGAAATTCCTACTTGATATACTTAAAGACACAGTCTTGCCCTTTTTAAACATTGTAGAGCTCAGTTTCGCCATCTTTCATCACGCCTTAAACCGCACTAACTAGTAGCCATTAAGCAAAATATTTTTCATCACCTTTAAAACTTAATTCCACCCGCTAGGAAAACTTGCAAAATGTGCTAATCATAAAAGTTTAAACAAACCCTGATCTCAAAATCGAGATTTAACTGTTTCATTTTCGCACTCTTTCAGTTGATTTAACCATGAGGGCGTCACGCCATACAATTTAATTATGAAAGGTAATATGACTTTTGTGAATAAAATAAGCGAATATTTTTTTCATTCGTGACCTTGAAATTTGACTTAGTAGAACATAAAGTCCACATTTATTTAAGCAAATTGACTGCTTAAAAAATTTTACCGATTCTAATTTCGCCTACGATATTCCTATTATAACATTTTTACGTCTTTATGAGCAAGTTTGAAGTATAAAACTTTTACCTTGAATAATCACGCGCAATTTATTGTTATCATTGCATTAAAATAAATGGCATACGAGCATTATCGCTCAAGTAATTCATCATTTTAAGTACCACTTCTCCAGGCCATGTTTTCCGGAATGAAAATGCTGATTTTATATTTATTTTTTTGCATATATTAGCTCATATAAATATAAAAACAAAACTAAAACAATGAGCAGTATCTTCAAGCTTTTAAACATTCCGTTCGCATCATAGTCAAATTTTCAAATTCGAGATTGCTAAATATTGCTTTGACAGTGGTACTTTGGAGGAAACATCACACTATTCCATGATGGATTCGAATTGGTGTTACTTGGATAGTATAAGCTTTACGAAATTAGAAATCGAAGGTTCATTTAAAAGATTTTCAACGAACCTCATATGAAATATTATTACTGTTGCCTATTTTACTTTGATTTGGGAACGTTTTAAATTTAAAATTAATTTATTTAGTCAATTTATTTTTATTTTTTAAGTATGAAAGTGATTATGCATATCTAAAACAGCAAAAGTTTAAATAATTGGGTTAAAAGCCAGAAACTGTGATTTATGAAATCCTGTTACAAGAAAGGGATCAGTAGCGTTTTAATTAACTTTTTGTTATATTTACATATTATCATGATAAATTAACTTAGCATTATTAGTATTATTAAATTCCATTTCGCACCATTTCGACTTAAATTAAAAGTATTTGAATATACTTTGATGCCTACGAGTGTTCAAGTTCATGTTTTTAGCTGTATTGGTTTATCAATCGAGGAAAAAAGCATTTTTCGTCTTCAAACATTAATTTCTAATCATGATAAGAAAAGATTAGGGTAATTTGGAGTTGCCGACAATACTTCCCAACCAGTTTGCGTCGATTTTTTTATTTATTACTTTCTCGCACAGTTTATTTCATTCGAATCTAACATATTCATACAAACTAGGTCTAGAGTCGTTGAAATGCTTGATAGCAATACATTAATTAATTTATATTTATATTTTCCCCTTTATGTCCCGTATTATATATATATATATATATATATATATATATATACAGTTTGACTCGAGTCATTTCCGTAAATCTTTCACCAAAAAGTTACTCACTAGAATAAAATAGGCCACTTGTTATCTTAAACTTATTGAATTTACTTGAAACTGTGGTTTTAAAATCATCATTAAAAACTTTCTAGGATCGTACCTTACTTGTTTTTCATGGTTTAATAGTCGCTGCTTGTCACATGGTGTTTTTTAATTTATATTTAAAAATTAGCTTTAAATTGTCTGCTCTTTCAAAATATACCACACTTTTTCATTGGCAAATAATACATTTGGATGAAATAGGGGTGAGTAAATTAGCTGAAATAATATATTCTCTAATTTATCAGTTCAAACTTAAACCGTCATGTCCTTTCCTAGTTCTTTATAAATAAAATTATCATTTGCCGTTCTTTTTCCACATAGTCTATTTGACAAATTGATCAGTAATAGTCCTTGGTAAACGCATGCGTAGACAAGAAATGTTTCAAAAGCGCCAATACATCTGCACTCGAACTGAAATAATTGAATTATCTAATACTCTCAAATTTGCCTTAGTTCAGTTTACTTAAATTTGGCAACTTAAGCTATTGAGCAACTTTTAATAATTGACATTTAAATTCAATTGTATTTTATTTATGACTTATTTCAGGGCATCATTTTAATGTATTTGACACTTGAAGAAACATTACTTTTTGTAATTAACTTCATATATATATATATATTATTTATTTATTTATTTGAATGACTATTCAAGAGTTAAACAATTCCATAGAAAAACGCTGCACAAAGCCTTATTTTTTGTTGATTTTGTTAAAATTTTCCTTTTTTACAACCACACACTGTCCATTCCCCTCCATTTTTAGCAAACATCCTTAAAATTAGGTCAAAGGCCGTTTTGTAATAAATTCCTTGAATTTATATCTTATTTAATTCAAACTGATCAAAACTTTATTCCATTTCCGCGAAAAGTTTGTGAATTCCACAGAAAGGCATTGAATCATAAGGGTAGCCTCTATCAGAAATTTCTTTGTTAAATATGACAAAATGATTTCATAAATAGAGTTCAAGGAAGACATCCGTATGGTTTATGAAATTTATTATGTCTAGCCTCTTTGAGGATAATGTAAAATTGTTATGAATGTCATTTGCATATCAATACACTGTGACTTTGCAGAAGATATTGATAGAAATATCAAACTTTTATTGCATTATAGTCCGTTTAAGTCAAAAATATTTCATTTTTATGACTTTTCTATGATTTAATGGATAATGGCCTTAACGAAATTTGTAAACGTTCATGGACTTCATAAAATCATATTTTCCGACGTAAGTTACAATATGAATAATGACGTAAATACTGGAAATTTTATTGACTTCTTGTAGAAAAAAAGGGTATTTTTCGATTTATTGTTATCCATATATTTTTAGCTCATTGTTATTTACTAACTCAACCGTAGCGAACTAAAGGTATCACAAAGCAAATTGTAATGACAATCACATAAGAACTTTGTGAAAACAACTTCTTAAAATCATACGACACTCAGTCTATTCTAAACATAGGCCTCTTTAATAAAATAGCACCAAAAATCATGGGTAAATCTCAAACTCAAAACCTTCTCAATAGTGAAATACAAAAGTGGTAGAATTCTTTCCTGAATTTACATTAAATTATTAGATCTTGTATTCAAAAAAGTTACTGCATTAGCAAATATAAAAATATTTCAGCCATTGTTATAAATTTTCGCATTGCTTAGGTTATATAACGCTATAAGATAAAAGTAATATTAATAACATATCATTTGAGGTTTATTTATGCTACGTAAGAATCAATAAATCGTTTGAAGATTTATAGCTTACTTAAACTTATAACATTTAAGTAGAAGAATAAATATGTGCTATTGGATTAAGCTAGTTTGGTTATCTACTGGTAATTTTCAGTAACTAAAACGGTACTAATTCCAATGTCGTTTCATTTGAGATTCAGTATTTAATTTTTTTATTCGCCTTTTATCTTTTAGCTAAAAATAAGTTTGAGAGCTCTGTAATTCATCACTTTGAAGTTAACTGTTGCTATTTTATATATTTAAAATTGCAGATGATACTCTTCAATAACACTCTTGGTGAATAAAATACTTTGTAAAAATATTTATTTATTTCAAATGGCAGGCGTTTCGATAGTTATCATTAGCAGTTTAGCTGACTTCGGGCTTCACAGGGGGAAGGGACATCAAAGTAGACAGAAACTCGAGGGATGGGGAACAGAAGAGTGGTTTACAGTTGTAAAAGAGACAGACACAAAGGCAGAGAAAAGGTAGGGTGATTACTGTGGAAGTGGTGAAATATGACATACAGTGGGGGTGATGGTAGTTTGAAGTCAGAAGTCAACTGCCAGTTAATAGACTATTTTGCCGTATGAGTACACGTTGCCCAGGGTGCACCACGTGGAGGTAAGTCTATCGCACACAACTTAATTGCAATCTATTTAGTTAAATTCGATGGAATTTTAAAAGGGCCTCAATGCCTCTCTATATTTCATAAGTTTTATTTCAAGTCAGTTGCATTCACAATTCATTTTATCCCACTAAGAAGGACTATTGCAGTCTCTACCGTTGGAGCAAGACGACTAAAGTGAATAGCAATAACGACAGAACGTTGGTATGTTTTTGAGGGCGAAATGTCGTTAGCATAAATAATCTTAACAGCCATCCAAATTTTGGCCTAAAAATTCAATTTTGTTTCGTCCGGTTAATATTTAGGCGATGTTATTAAATTTAAAAAATACTTTGTCAATTCAAGCATCGTGTGGGTGAAGGATTTTCAGCCAAAGAAAAGATTGTTCGCATACCAGTCTGGCCTAGCATGTTAATTAAGCATTTAATTTAAATTAGGTTTGAGTTTTTGAAAAAAATGTACGTATTTACTAATGTCTACCATGCTTCAATTTCATAGTTTTCGTTGAAAAAAAATAATTGAAGTATTTATGAAATTTTAATTGAAATCGATTTTTCCCGTATACCTTCTGAGTAGAAACTTATTAAGCACCAATGGAAAATTATCTTTAAAGTGATACTTTTCCTAAACACAGTAAAAGGTAGCACTTGCTTTTCCCAAATTGTCATTGCATTCAAAATTATTCTGTTTCTCAAATATTTTACAACTTCGTGAAAATTATGCCCGGAAATGAGTCAATTAAATTAAGACTAGTTTAATATTACCTTTGGTAAAGAAAGTTATCCATATCTAAATTTAATTTCATATTTATTCCTTGAATAATTGTTACCATTTACATTAATATTTGTGTGAAATTTGAAGGCATTCAAATATCATTTGTTTCCATTTAAATTTTGTTGAGAAAAGTTTTCCTTGCCATCGATATTATTGGAATAAAAACAAAATCATATTTCAGGATTTTAAGAATATCATCTAATCTGAATTCTGGAACTTTGCAATTTGTTCACGTTCTCGTAGAGGACCAAAGTCATTTTAATGGGTCATGATCAATGTCAATTTTCACGATTTTACTTCAAAGTCACTACAATTGAGACCTTTTGGCCAATCGATTTAAGTGAGCTCTTAACAATGGCACTCCTATGCTTACACATGTTAGCTGCTATAGCATGGTTCATTCGATGTTCTATTACCCAAGTAAAATATTTAAAAAAATATTTGCGTTTTTTTTTCTTTAAATATTCAATTTGTTTATTTCCCAGTTTTTAACATACTTTTAAAATAGGCTATTTGAGAATAAAATTCTACATGAATCAATTTTTGCAATTTATTTACCAAAATAATCCCTTTGGAAACTTAGGTTAATTATAACCAGATATCTTAGTAATTAACAACAATATTTGAAATTTTATGACAATTTTTGTCTTTTCCAACACAATTACAATGAAATTACATTTTAACAATATATTTACCTATGCTCGTAATAATAGCTATAATCAATTAATTTAAAATGTGACTACGTCATCAGATATATGTGGATTGTAAATCAAAGTAGAGGATAAAAAAATAGTTACTTGTCTCATTAATGTTAGTCCGAACAAAGGAACCATCAAAATTGGTTCAGTGAATGAGTGAGGTTAGTTGAAAGAAATTTTTTATGCGGATTAACCATCAAGTTCTCTTGGAATCATACTAATGTCCAGATGTTCAAGATTCCTAATTTGATTTGCGGGCTGATAAGTCAAACTACTTTCTCAATTTCCACAACTTTGTTAATCTATTCGCTTTGACTGAGTTATTGGACGTGCTGCCTTGCTTTATTTTTAGATTCCCATCGTCTAGATAAATAACAGATCTCATCAAAAGCGTCTTCGAGCTAAGGAGGCAGATCTGCCCCAACGATCCAACTTTTGCGGGAGATGGTGCGAAGCATAACAATTTCTGTTGTTATGAAAAAATGCCAAGATAGTTTGAAACCTCGTATTCTTAATTTCGAGTGAAATAGAGTTTTATAGATACCTGTGTGAAAGCTGTTAAAAAGTTATATATATATATGGAGTAACTTGGTTGCATAAAAATCTTTTCGTGAAATTGAACAAGTTCAATAGATGGGAGAGCTAAAGAAACGTTAGTTGACCGCCAAGTTTCCCCCCCCCCCCAGTGGCTAATAGGCGCTGGTCACCCTGCTAGTCTGTCATGTCAGAGATCAGTGGTTCCATTTCCATCCGTTGTTAATTCCGGTTTATATAGGGTGTAGGTGAATCCAATTCTCTCACCGGAAAGGCTTCTATGATGGTTCCCTTTAGCCAAAAATGATTGCTGTAATGCGCTTTCATAATTGCATTAGGAACTATGGGACCGTCCATTAATTAGTCGTAAAGTTTTGCTTATTTTTTTTAAAGAAATGACGCAAGATTAAATTGGAAGAAAATTCCTTTCCACATATTGTTTGCTATATCATTTATCGTGCAAAAATAAATCAGCAATGGTTAAAATATTGGCCAATTTCTTTTAAATTGAGTCTTTTTCATTTCCTCATCGGCATCTCTTTTGTGCAACCTTAATTGCTTCATAAGGAACTAAAAGTCACTTTTCTTAACATTCATTCATTTACTCATCACACTTCACGTCAGGATCATTTCACAACTTTATCCTTAGGTCGGTGTAATGAACGATCTTGAACGTAAAGTAAACAAATCCATCTCTTCGATGACCCCGTATTAAGGGCAGTTGAAAGACTTTAGTGATGTAGCCAATTCACCATAACCCACCTTTTTTCATTCAATTACGATTAACTTCAGACGAAAAATGTCCATTTTAATTTACCTAAAGTTGTTCACTTGTATCTTTTCACTGAAATTAACGTTTATTTGCTGCCTATAAAGTTGCAATTCAATATGTCGTAATCAGGTGTTCCAAGACTTAAGTTCCACGATTTGGTTTCTGGAAACCTGACAAATTGGTATTATCGGCATTCCGAACTGAGTTATCAGTAGATTTAAGTGGAAGACCATGTCAACTCCATTAAGACAATGACGCCTACTGAAAGTCACTCGGTGGACTGCTACACTAAATCCCGAGTTCCAATTCTTAATAGCGATCATTTTCTCATTTCTGTTAGATAAATTCATTAATAATACTCCTCTTAAAGGATTTTTACAATAATATTAAAGTTGATATGGTGTAAACCACTCTGTTATTATTAAAGCTATTGGCGTTTGTTCAGGCCTGTATTTTACGGTAACTGTTATTGAT
The DNA here is from genome assembly GCA_900617975.1 of Rodentolepis nana. Lineage (NCBI taxonomy): Eukaryota > Metazoa > Platyhelminthes > Cestoda > Cyclophyllidea > Hymenolepididae > Rodentolepis > Rodentolepis nana. Next base: position 14,632 of record UZAE01000092.1, on the reverse strand, counting down.
AACTATTTCCTTTCCTTTGAATCAAAATTAAAGAAATAGTAGTGGACTTAGTATTTAAAATTTAAAATTCTAGAGTTTTCCTTTTGTTCTTCAACGATGCATGCTTGTGGTATTGATTTTAAGGGAATTAAAACATCGTGTTTGGACTGTACAAGAGACTAAGTAATGCTTATATACTCTCACAGACTATTCACCTTCAAGAATATCGTAAAAAAACAAAACATGACGAGCGTCGTTTCTATAGAAAGTCCTGAACTTTAGTTTTCTCCAGTACTTATTTTCTAAGCCTTAAACCATTCTCAAATAAATTTTAAGCCTCGATTAAAGTAAAAGATGAAAAATTAAAGAAGTTAAACTTTGCAAATTTTGGCATTTTTCATATTTTTAACGTGTCATTTTTAACTTTTTTTGCGCGAGTCTTTTGCTCTTCTTCCAACGTCACTCGCTCTGCCTTGCCCATGCTTCTCCAATTACCTTAATATTTGTAGGCTCCTTGATTTTGAAACCCCCAAGTCAAAATCAAATGGAATTGAAAGTGACTCATTGGGCTGGGCCTCTTACGGAATTAAAAAACTTTGTCACAATTTTCTTATGTTCGAAAGTCCTCACAAGGAGCTACGATTTGGTAAGATTTAGACCTCTTATCGGTAACTCAATTTCTCCGTAATTAACTCCTAATATAATGAATAAGTCATTATAAATAATATATTGTAACTGAGAAGAAGTAATTGGAGTAGTCGTTTGAGTGGGGGAACATTTGTGATGATGAAGTCAGGGTGTCATTTTATTCACCTTCTCTCCTACCACCAGAACTACAATCTCTCAGAGAAACAAAAACATAGGCGTTATAGCATATGCGTAAATCAAATGAATAAATCTCAAAATAGGCCCATTTTGCTTTAAGTGTGGAGTGAATCAAAAAGTATAAGAAACTGGAAGGCGAATAAAGGGGGAGGATTTCTTTTCGGATGGAGATCATAAATGAGTGAGATAAATAGCCGAAATTGGGTACATGTGAAACTAATTAGGAATAAATTCCCGCCAGGAAAAATTCTTTGTCTGAGCCTCTAATGTGAAGCTGGTATGCTAGATTCCGTAAGCACTATAGAGGAACGCCTATTTTTCTAATAATATTGAATTAAGCTAAAATTTTTCCCTATTCATAATCATTATGAAAATAGGTTGATCTTTCACCTATATTTTCCTGCTACTCAAGTCCCTATTTCCCATATCTTGGTGAGTTTTTTGATAATTGTGCCTGCACACATCCTCACGCGCGTCCTTGTCTAAACGTCTGGGCAAATCGATTTTGTAGTTACGTACAAGAGGACAAACGCAGAGACACTTGCTTTATTATCAACATGTAAGGTTTCCTCTCATAAACTCTCCTCCTTAGCTCGCTATCTTCCTCTCTCAAGTCTCCTTTTTACTTTACTTAATACTCATTATTTATTATTCATTAATTATGGATGACTACTGATGTGTCTTGAGATTGATTTTAACCTAAATTAAGCAAAATATGTTTATATGATTCTGTTCTCGAAGAATTACAAATGAGGTCATTTGTAGCTCTGTAAACTCCGTCTTAATGGTTTTTTGGCACTAAGTTCGAAGACAAGATTGGCTAACGTAATTAATGCTCAAAGTGGTTAAAGGTAATGACGTCAATGAGGAGATTTTAATATTTTAAACTCAGGTATCTACTCGATTTTTCTGTCATAATCCCCAGTGGCATAATATCTACCCATTAAATTGAGAAGAATTTATTGAAGCTCTCCACTACACTGACCTTCAAATTGACAAGGTAGTGCTCGATTCACTTGCAGCCAAAAAGGTTATGTGAGTGAAATTTTTTGCACAGAATCGACAGTTGAAAATTACTATTTCAGTTGATTCCAACTTATTTGTCTATCATTGGTGGCCCATAAATCAATACCTTTTCTACCTTCAAATTTTAAGCCTGTGATTTTAACCAAAGAAAAAATTCCCCGCAATATTTGGCGTGCGCAATCCCAATTGGATGTGATGTCCACTAGAGCTCGCAGTTAGTAGCCCACTGATTGGCCAGTGACGTTACTTCTGATTTCCAATTGGATGATGTTTAGAAGACCACGTCGCTCACTTATAAAAGACCGCAAGGGCCCTACTTTGGCAACTCTTTTATTCGTGCTATTTCCCTTTCACATGATAGAATTTACAATTAATCGTTTACTCGATTTAAAGGAACCGGTGTCTGGAGACTCATCAATCAGCGTATGTCTTATTGTTTTCATGTTTTTTTTTCATTATCTTTTGATGTTTTGACTATTTGCTTGTTCAAACTTTGATGCACCAATATAGTTGTCCATTGTTAGGCTAATTGCAACAGTCAATGCGTTTTGAAATATTTTACTAATTAGTCGACTTTTACTATGTGTAGAACCGTAGCTTACGGGGGTCTCATCGCTAAATACTAAGACTTCTATGCCTTACCATTTCTCTGTTGGTTTATACGGACCGCCCACGCATCGGCTGCTGAATTCTGTCTCCAGGTGTGAAGGGTATGCGAACTGCATAAAAAAAGGTTCCTTCGAGTTTATTGCTGTCATATTCACAATTTAACTCAGATCATACCCCTATATGAGAATTATCTTTTGAGATGGTAGACACAGTGTTCACTTAATTTCTTTGCAATTGTATAATGCATTCTCGCTTGCTACACACGTTCTATTTGGATGGTCGTGCCTATTGAGAGAATGAGGAGATCCTAAAATCTCTGAGTACAATGTCTTTTGTCTGGTACTCCGTAAGCTTGTCATACCTCACCAACAAATTTAATTTTGTGCCTATTTTCTTCCTCTAAAGCCTTTAAAAAATTTGGAGATTCAAATTCAATTCATTGATTGAACAGCCTTAAGTAACTTAAATATATCATTATTAGGCCTCTGCAAAATTTTATATTATCAGTGGCTATGTCAAATAAATTAATCAAATTATTTAATGGAACTATGGCCTGGACTTAGTTGGTTGTAAAAAAACCATTTATCCTCATGGATATGGGACTATTGTTCCTATTCTAATTTTTCTACACTGATGCGATGCAGATTCGTTATTTAAATAGAAATACATATAGAAAACTACTAACAAATAAATTGAATAAATTGTATATATCAAATGGTAGACTTTTGATAGTTAGCCTTTTAGTTGACTTTGGGCTTTACAGGAGAGAGGAACATCAAAGTCACAAACAGTCGAAATGAGGGGGAGGGGACAGATGAGTGATTCGGAGATGTAAAATAGACAGACACAAAGGTAAAGAAAAAGAAAATGTCATTGTAGTTTGAGGTTAGAAGTCAACTGTCGGTTAATAGACTTTTTTGCCATATGAGTATAAGTTGCCCAGGGTGCACAACGTGGAGGTAAGTCTGTCGTACAACCCATATTTGCCTCATATAAACTTAAGAGTTTGAACATATCAGATATCCAGTTTTACTGATTTAACTGACTATGTTTTTTTTCGGCAACCTTGGCATTTTTTCAAACGATTTTACTTTGAGCAGTTACTTCTTTATTTATTAATAGACCGACAACTTTAGTTCCTTGATGCGTCAACTATATGAACACGAACGTGTAATCTAAGTTCACTCGAGTGTTAGTTAGGTCATTATGGCTTGTCGCTAGGCCAGAGGTGGAGGGGGGGGGGGAATAGAGCGGCCTATTCAATCGCAATCTTGGAGGTTAATATCTCAACAATGAAAGCGATTTTAATCTAAGGTGCCTAGGGGAGAGAGGGCGGGGAGGGGGGGGGGGGGGAGGAAGGTGGATTATTAAGGACTGTCCAACCTTAAAAGAACCCTTGATCTGCCTCATGCAATTAAGGCTAAGTTCTCACGGTTACTCCAAAGTCACGCTTAATTTATTCATAACTTATTCCCTCGCCTAGTCTCCCCCACAATCCCACACCCTAATTTCAAATTCAACTCCCTTTTTTAAATTTCCCTAATACTGTTTCCTAGATATGTATTAAAGTCTAAATGATTCTATGATTTTTAAAGAGTCGATGCTTTGTGTGCCTGACAGCCTTTGCAGAGCACATTTTGACTCGTGGTACTTCCAGAACTTAACCAATCTATGCAGATTTATCACTGCAGCCCCTAATTGGTTAAAGTGTCATCAGCCTATAAAGGCAGGCCTTAATTGATACCGCTTTATCATGTATTGGGGGTTAAACATCTCCGTGGTAGAAATGTTATTGTTTCTCCCAGTAATCATTTATTATTATTTTCAGTTTATTTTTAGGCACAATTGAGGATTCATTCACTGCTCGATCTAAAAGCCATTTCTTTTAAAATACGTTTTAAAAATTTTCGTGTTTCATCCAGAGGTCATCTAAATCAAATATTATTCTTTACCCCTTAAAGCTCTATTCAAAGTCCGATCAAGGCTTCTTGGCTACTAAGGCATTAGGAACTGGAGAAAGTCTATCAGGTGATAAAGAATCAATGAATAGAGATAGTGGAATCGGATCTGCGAGTACCTCGACTTTAGAGAGACAGCTCGCTTCATCAGAGGAAGGATCGTCTTCAATAGACTTATTTGCTACCTCAACCCCCCTAAGCCACAGGAATCCAGCCAGACTTTCAGAGGTTTTCCACGAGCCAGGATCAAGTACAAAGAATAACCTGGATAAGAAAAGTCATCCTTGCCGTTACTGCGACAAATCATTTGATAGACCATCTCTACTCATTCGGCATATCCGCACTCACACCGGGGAGAAGCCATGGTCGTGTCCATATTGTAAAAAGGGATTTGCTACTAAAAACGGAATGATAATTCATGAACGGACGCATACTGGAGTCAAGCCGTACAAATGTCCATTCTGTGCTAGGTCCTTCAATGCATGCTCAAACTATTCCTTCCATGTTGATACGCACAAGGGGGTAAATTAGCATATTTGCTAAATTTTTTAATCTATTTAGAGACGAAGACATCATTGTGAACAATGTGGAAAGAATTTTGTAACTCCTGGGGATTTAAAAAGGCACATGTTCACTCATACTGGGAATTGGCCTTTCTTCTGTTGTCAATGTCACAAAGGTTTTGCGACAATGCGTAGCTTGCAAAGTCACGAGCACGTTCATAATAAAGTCAAGCCTTTTGCTTGTAAATTTTGCACAAGAACCTATACCACAGAGAGTTCTCTTAAAACCCACATAAAACGTCACCAAGGTAGGTTTTGAATTCGAAAAAAGGCTAATCTTTGCCCCATTTTCTAGAAATATTTGATAGAACAATGAGAGGAGAAGAACTAACTTCATCGCAGTTATCAGCTGTTGAGACCAATGCTGTAGATATTCCTTTGGTCTCATCAACCCACCCTCAATCATCAAACCCACTGAATTCACCTCGAGAGGAATTTAGACCAAGTCTAAATCAAAGTCAAGGTCACAAACAGACTCCATCCCTTCCGCCAAGGTCTTTACCTGAGGATTACCCTTCAACTCCGTCCGAACCATATGATATAAAGCCAAGCATGCCTATTTCAACATCGTTTATGACACCAACACATACTGGTCAAATCTATCAGAATCAAAATACTAGTATGAAGTACAGTCATTCATCTCACCTAGAATGGAGTAATCAGCCTCCACCAGTGACCTACAGACCTCCAAGAGAAGCAGATAGTCAGATTCAACGACTTCAAAGTCAATTTGAGGGTCTGGGACTTAGAATGAGCAATAGGAGTGCCTTCATGGTTGTAGGAAAGCATTCAGTACAGTACAGTCATAATTTTCCAAAGACGTCTACAAGGCGGACTTCTTCAAGTAAAATTGTGACAACTAGGCCTTTCTATTCCCACCAACGTCATCACCCTCCTCCTTCACAGCAACTTCAACGGTCTCAACCTCTGACACCTTCTCAACCTCCACAGCCAGTCCATGACGACATCCCTTTGGATCTCACTACTAAGGGTCCTCGTGGCCTGAATATTTGAACAATTAACCAGAAAAAAAAACAAAGCTAACCCATTTCATATTTTTATATTTCTTCATTTTATGTGTAAATTTACTGACTGACTAGCTAACCAATCATCATACCCTGGAGATTAACCCCTAAATATTATTTGAAAAGGTATTAAAACATGACTTCTTAAAAAAATGTGTATGAAGGGAGTCCATTTGAAAAGTAAATGTAGAAATAAGATAAAATAGCAAGTATTGATAAGAAGCAGTTTAGAAAGATAAATGGATTTCAATTTCTATCAGCCTTTATAGAGATTTAGCTTTATGCTATATGCAATTCTTCTAAATTTTAGTCCATCTGGCTGCTTGCAAACACGTTTTGTGTCGCTGTAGAGTTAAAATCTTGAATTAACATGCCGGTGAGTTTGACAGTCTGCGACCTCTATGACCTTTGCTGAGCGTCTTCAAGCTGGATTTCTTCTATTTGCGATATGAAATATGCTTTTACCAATCTTAAGTGTCGGCCAGTGAGCGTGAGAAGTTCTAGCAACTTCTATTTAATCTCGGTGCCAAAAATGACCATATTGTGTTCTTTGAGGACTTCGTTACTATCCGAATTTCCCTGATTCGTCTACCTCCATAGCCACATTAAGTGAAAAGTTAATAATTGATTTAAGACGATGTATTGCAATAACTGCATTCTTCTTTTGTAGGTAAATACTTTATGAGGATCATCTGGTTGTGCCATCAAATTCTGGTACCTCTAGAAGGCCAGTGTTCGACCTCTGCGCTAGAGGCAAGAAGCAGACTCAAGAAACTTTCTTCAGTACGTCGAAATCCTTAGCGCAATAACTGCATCGTCTGTGAATTCAACATAGGTTAGTTAAATCTCTTGAAGACCAATAGAACTTGTTTATAGGCTTTTATCTTATTTATCTTCTTTTTTCATATTTTTTGTAGATTTCGATTTCAACTAATATCGTCATTCAATATGAACTCTCTTCAAAGAAGCCAATAAAAATTGAACTATTATCTCATATATTATGTATTTTCGCTCTGCTTAATTAACCAAAAAGTATATATTACCCTATATTTAGATTTTGATATGAAATTACATTGTTGACAAATCCTACAATAAGATAAAGGCATAAGATAAATTATGTGCTGTAGTTGAAGGCAATATCGACAAATGATAACCTCTTATTTGTTTGCAGCAATCTCACAGAACGTCAAATAGCATTTCTCAAAGAGTGATTCATAGCTCATTAAGCAAAAAGCCATAATAGAGGTATTAGAAAATGATTAGAGCCATGGCTATAAGTGGCGTTTTTTTAAATTACCACTAAAATAGTGTTCTCTTTCCAGTTTCTTATTGCCGTCTCAAAATATAATAATAAAAGTAATATAATAATAATAAAAGTGATAGTGGAATGCGACTAATCAATCACTCAGCTTGAATGTTTATGAGCATCAGACTCAAACAGAAATATACGAATTAATCCACTACAACTTTTCTCCTGCTTCGGGTTTGATAATCATGGGTGGCATTACTCATTTTCAAGTTAAAATCAGTCTTAAATAGCCGCCATATTGTTATAATATTTAGTAATTATGCAATAAAATGTTTAAAATGGTTTTAATTCAAAAGGGGATCATTGCGGGAATGTAGTTGAGGGCGCCTTGGTGGTTAACATCTTTTGACATTGTAACAATATCCATACAACTTTACACAGCCACAACGTTACAAATTGAAAGGATTCTGTTAAGATGAATAGGTGTACTTACAATTCATTTTCCATCGCAAAAATGTAAAATACGCAACGAGAGAGGTGAGGATTGGATCAATACCATTCAGTTTCGAGTAATGATGTAATTGACGAAAAAAAATCGGTTCTATATATGTCCTTGACTTCTTCCTCTCCCTCCACTTCCGGTAGTCTAATTGGTTTTTTTAATAAAAACATTTGTCTTCATCTTACCAATCACTTGGAGTTAAAAGTGCTTGCCTAGTGCGTTGCTTGGTGCCTCTAAACGGATCACGAGTTTGCATAAGTCTTACTCGCTTAATCAACAAGAAGCCCGGTTAACTTCTCTCCTCCATGCTGATAAACTCTCCTTTAGAAAACACCTTTTCCTGTTTTTTAGGGTATTAGAAAGAAGACGAACAGACTCCTTAAACTTTGTCATTCAAAACAAAAAATTTCCAAATTTCCTTCATCCTACATTGCATAATCCACGAAAATTATTTTTTTAAATTTTACGAGCTGAATAAATTTGCCCTAAACACGTTTATGCTTTATTTCATGTCTTAACCTCGTCGTTACTACAATTTCTAATCAATTATCAATAATTGAAGCGTCATTAAACAGATTTCATGCGACAATTGGTCCTTGAAACTGATCACTGCTTTCAATTGCAGGCGTGTCCATTCAATTTATAAATAAATAATTTAATAAATTAAAGGGTTTATTTTGAGTTCTTCAGGCGGTTTCTTTTATTATGCAATGCAAATATTTACTTCTTTCGCATTCTATTATTTTATTGTTGGTGATTAAAATTATTGAAAAGTCTGTTTTATCTTATATTAGTGGATTGGGGTGTGCGATAGACTTACCTCCACGTGGTGCACCCTGGGCAACGTGTACTCATACGGCTAAAAAGTCTATAAATCGGCAGTTGTCTTCTGACCCCACTGTATGTCATATTCGACTACTTCCATAGTACTCACATCACATTTTTTCTAAATTTTCTACCTTCGTCTTTGAAACACTCTTCTGTTCCCCCCCCCCACTCTCTCGACTTTTTTTCACTTTGATGTTCGTTCTTCTCTGTGAAGCCTGAAGTCAACTAAAGGGCTAATGATAACTATCGAAACGCCTAGCATTTGATATGAATAAATATATTAGGTGGATTAGACTTAAATTCCCTCTCCTCTCCCACCCCCACCCCCTAGAACAATTTTACCTGGAATTTCAAATCTTTTGAGTTGCATGGCAACCTCCATTCCTTCCTATTTTTCTTCATTTTAAACGTAGTCCTCTCATATAAAATTCAAAATTAACTTACTGTTTATTTTTGTGCTAGTTTTTTTCTCAATGAACAGTTCTTCTGGATATTAATGAGAAAACCCTGTGACCCAATCGAAAATTATAAACAGTGTCGTTAGAAATAATTAGAAAATGTAGGGCATTAGCATTGAAAGAAAAACGACGAAACTGGAATGAAAACCTCTCTTACATTTGTCTTTGATTAAATTTACTAAACAATTGAAATTTATGAACTTGAAGTTTGAAAGTCATCTGATTTTTGTGATATGACCAATGAAATACGCGATTAGTGAATAATAAGTGGGTGTGTGCCTTGGTTAAGCAATTTCATTGATGGAGTTACGCTCTCCAACAATAATGGAGCATATAGTGAGAATTATCAATGTTTTTCCGTTGATTAACGTTCAAGTCTGAACTGCGATAAATGCTCATTGGTGAACATCCTTTCGTGGCACAGTGGTGTGTGAATGGCTAGCAAGAGAGATTGTGAAGTGTGCCTTTTTTGTCAGAGCTGTGCTACGATTTTCAAATAACTTCTCAGCGAGGAGGAGTTGGCAGATCTATGGGTTGCCCATTTTTTGAAAATTAACGAAGGTATTTAAACGTTGCGGTAGAGAATGAAACATTGAATCCACTGTGTCGCCAAAATCTTCATTGTAATATTTATTTATATCAAATGGCAGGCTTTATGATAGTTATCATTAGCCATTTAGTTGACTTCAGGCTTCACAGAGGGAGAGGAACATCAAATCGAAAAAAAAGTCGAGAGGGGGGGGGGTGAACAGAAGAGTGTTTTAAAGATATAAATGAGAAAGACACAAAGGTAGATGAAAGGTGAGGTGCGTAATGTGGCAGTGGTCAAATATGACATACAGTGGGGTCATGATAGGTTGAACTCAGGAGTCAACTTCCGGTTTATAGACTTTTTTGCCGTATGAGTATACGTTGCCCAGGGTGCACCACGTGGAGGTAAGTCTATCGCACACCCCTCATTGCAATATAAGGGGGGTGGGACGCTCCAACACATTTTCTGTCGTAGAGTAAGGAGGCAAAAATCTGCTATACTACCTAGATCAAGTCAGTTCGTCTATTATTCTTTCCACCCCCCCCCCCCTAGCCACAACAGCCTAGTAGGCTTTTTAAGCAACTCTACTGAAAAAAAACATCAGCCACAAGCTAAATTAAAACAATTTTGAGAGTTTCGTAATATGGATAGAATAATCCAGATAAATTTGGTAGTAGCTAATTAGAAGATAATAAGCTGTGTATGTTCAAATCAATTTAAGCTTTTAAGTTGAGGCCTTTTCGAGCCTAATTTGCCTTGTAGTAGACAGATACGCTGGTACCTGACACTGCAATCCTGAAGTTTCAGGGGGAAAGCTAATTTTATGGATTATATACTTTTCATTCAAACTCCCGTTTGGTGAGTATGTATTGGTAATTTCACCAAGGCCACTTATTTCATGATTGAGGGTAGGTTGATCTTTAATCAGAATTCCCATTATTATTATTATTACTTCATTGTGGGATACAGCTGAAATCTGCTACCAGAAGGCAAAATAAATGATCGTTTGAAAAGGAGGCAAATGTATCAAAGAGAATCGCTCCATTTGATTTCTTTTTTGCTCGAGTTGTTTATTTCATAATCCAAGATTCAAATTTCATCACCGTCCCTGGACTAGAATGCATGTTTGCCAGCAATGCTTGGTGTATGTTGACCTTGATTGGTTGAATAAAGACCAAATCGTTTTAAAGTACCCAAGAAGAAAAATTTAAAACATATCTATTTAAACACCCGTGCACGCCCCTATGACGGGGAGATTGATATGTTTGTTGTTTTTTCCAACACTAGCCTGTGTTCCATTTCAATAGTTTTCTTTGTCTTTAGTTCAGATATATGGGCTAAATCTCTCACTTTAAATTAAGAGGCTGGTTTTCTGCTCAAGAAAATGAAAGCAGTACCTAAGTTCCATTTTGAGAAATTATTTTGTCAAATTTATTATCTTCGTTGCTGATGCAAAAAGCATTTTTTGTAAGTTGCTAGTTACTCACAATTTTTAAAAAAAGTTTTACATCAAATGGCAGGCGTTTTGATAGTTATCAATAGCCCTTTAGTTGTCCACAGGCTTCACAGAAGGGAAGGAACATCAAAGTGAAGAAAAGTCGAGAGGGAGGACAGAAGAGTGTTTCAGAGATGTAAAAGAGACAGACGCAAAGGCAGAAAAGAGGTGAGGTGAGTACTGTGGAAGTAGTCGACTATGACATACAGTGGGGTCATGGTAATTTGAAGTCAGTAGTCAACTGCCAGTTAATAGACTTTTTGTCGTATGAGCACCCAGGGTGCACCGCGTGGAGGTAGGTCTATCGCATAAATATAAATAAATAAATAACTTTTTATAAAACTATGTTGATCTTTCGTTTTTGCATCTCCATGCCGTAAACGCCTATCTGTCATACGTAGACAATTTTATTAATCCATCTTTTCAATAACTGTGCTGTACATTTGCATTCATACCGCACCACATCCTTGTCCAAGTGGCACATTGTATTTCCATTTGCACATAAATGCAGACACACTTGTCCCTTAACTACTCCTACAAGACCCTCTTTCTCCTCCCCCCCCCCCCCCCCCACCACCCTACCCCCCACCTCATCTTTCCCATACTCTTTTAGATCCTCATTGTGGTTTCTTCACTATTATCGACCCATAAAATTCTTTGAGTAATATTTTTATAACTATTGTTTGCCGTTGTTATCACCTAGCTATTCTCTTTAGTTTTATGATCTGGTTCAAATTCGTGAAATAAATGAGAGACATTGGCTCTTGTTACGCCATGGTAAACAGATTTCAGGGAGACTAATGAAATTCGTAAACCTTCAATGTGACTTTTATCCCATTGAAGAATGCTGTTAGCCTGATGGATGTTTCCCATCAGGGTTTACACGTGCCATTTAAAATCGGGCAGATGTTTCAAATCTATTTCCACTTGACCTCTGAAATACGAAACTGCTTGTATTAAGGTGATCTTAAGATGAATCTAACTGTTGGTCCATATTGACCTAAGAAGTCAACAAATGGTTTATGGAAAACTGCACTGACCAAATGAAAATAATCAGCTTATATTTATGCAAATAAAGTTTCAAATAACATAATTCATGATTACAAAGAACGTCAAATCGCTACTGAAAAATAAAGAAAACGTTGGTTTGAAAATTGAAACTTCGATACTTTACATTCCCCATTCTCAGGAAAACCTCAATGAATAGTAACCTCAAAAACGGAGAGGATAGAACAGGCAATAGCTGTCAGTAAAGTGACAATGCAATTTTTTGAAAGCATAGTAAGATTGTTCATCCGAATTCGAGCTGTGATTTTGCCTATTGATTCCAAATAGAGCTTTCTTTTAAAGATCATTCTTTGAAAGTATCGAACTGAACGAATGTTTACATAATTTGAAGGCTTTTAATCTCATATTAAATCAAGAATTTCTTTTCCATTGGCAGTATGTTAGCTTACATCCTAATACTACTGCTCTACATTTACGCTATATTTCCAATATTCACTGGTCATAGCGATATAATTTATAAGCTCAAATCAAATGCTAACGTAATCACACTGAATAAGATTTCTTTATAATAAGTTTAGGTCAAGTATAACACCGAAACGAGTAGCTATTTGTGTCACCTTCCATTCGCTTAATTATTTCAAGGAATTGGCGTTGCGGTGCCAAACACTGGTTAAATATTCTGTAATTTAGACGATCTATGCTTTAATTTTGGCTAAAATGAAATGTATCAGGGCCATCTAGATGAAAGACAACACGTAATCAATGATTGTCAATAGTTTAATACATACTTATTAGATCGTTTTCTTTTCAGATCTCGAAAGTCAAGTCTAAACAAAAAGTTCGCGATGTCTAGGTGAATAGCAGAAACTTCATATATTTGTTCGATAGATTTACCTGGGCAACGTATACTCATACGGCAAAATAGTCCACTATTCGGCAGTTGACTTCTGGCCTCAAACTACCATGACCCCACTGTATGTCATATTCGATTACTTCCACAGTACTCACCTCTCTTTTTTCTCTGCTTTTGTGTCTGCCTGTCTCTTTAGAATCTTTGAATCACTCTTCTGTTCCCCCTCTTCACTTTTTCTCACTTTGACGTTCCTCCCCTCTGTGAAGCCCGAAGTCAGCTAAACAGCTAATGATAAGTGTCATAAAGCCCACCATTTGAAATAACTGTTCGTTACTATTTCAAGAATTCAATGCATGAGGTAGGATCTGAGCAATAGTGTATAATAATATCTTCAAATGAGAGTAATAAAAATGACCGGAATAATTTCGTACAAACGTGGCAAATCATCCAAACCACCAGCATCTTTTTCCTTCCTAATATCCATCTCCTACATAGTCTCTTCGTTGGTAATTCCACTGCAGGAATAATCAGACCATATATATAACTATTATTTCGATGAAATTTCCTAAAGTACCTGTAAAGCACCGTTTTTCGTATTCCTATTTTAAGTCAAAATACTCTTTGAGGTAAAATAACTGTCTGCTTAGATCATCGTTATTACTGATAGAATTTAAAGGGATTTTATGAATAAAAATGGAAGATAAGTTACTCAAAACTATACATTCAATTTTTTTCAAAGGTCATATGTGTTTCAATGGAAATAAGCACTAATGATGAATCCAATTTAGTTATACGTGCATAAAACGGTCGATTTTTTTCTAAAAGGTTAAAAATGAGAAAGTTTTTAAGATTTCATTAGATTCTGATAAAAGCGAGTTATTTACATGGCACTTTCAGATTTTGAGGCTTTACCTGTTCTGAATGCTAACAACCCTCATTTTAAATATTCTTTCGAAGGAGAATACTTTAGACAGCATAATCTACTTTGTTTAAAATTTTAAACCGTTTATTGAGATCAACACAGTTATTACATATGTTAGTTATTAATATCATCCTGTATTGCCCAGGGTAATGTGCAATAATGTAAGGCTTCTGAATAAGGAAACAGTGTGAGAAGTTAACTCTAGGCTGATGAGAACCGAAAATGTGGAAGGTGGGAAAGTCAAGTCATTATGAATCTTAGTTCGAATTGCTTAAACAATGTAAGAGATTATGCCTAAAACGTGAGGTGCGCAATAGACTTACCTCCACGTGGTGTACCCTGGGCAACGTATACTTATACGGCAAAAAAAGTCTATACATCGGCAGTCGACTTCTGACTTCAAACTACCATGACCCGACTGTTTGTCATATTCGATCCCTTTCACAGTACTCATCTTACCTTTTCTATGCCCTTCTGCCTATCTGTCTCTTTTACATCTGTCAATCATTTTTCTATCCCCTTCTCGATTTCTTGTCACCTTGATGTTCCTCCTCCTCTCTGTGAAGCCCCGAAGTCAGCGAAAGGGCTAATGATAACTGTCAAAACGCCAGCCATTTGAAATAAATTAAAGCCTACAACGTTTCAAACCCATTAATTGGCTGATTCAACTATGGTTGGTCATATTACCTTGATATATTTGTACCTTACTCAAGCCAATGGCGATAGAATTGCTCTTTTACTATAACAGAGTTCATTGGAGTTTCCTCAAAGGTCTATAACTACATCTATGGCAAAAGGAT